>CAUZXS010005740.1:0-16154 GCA_963585895.1 Sepioteuthis lessoniana | reverse complement strand
CCTTGATCCTTACCTTATAATGCTGAGTGTAAGCAAGGTAGCATTGAGTACCATTTTTTAAATCTTTGGTATGACTCAACCCGAGATTGAACCCAGGTCTCCCGGGCCATTGGCGAACTCTCTTACCATTATGCCAATGTCTGATAAAGGTAAGTAAAAACCAACTTTTTCAAGAAATATTAGAAATACTTTAACCTAAATGCCTTAACTGATTCAAGTGATCATCGAAGCATAAATAATATGTGTGTAACACTGATTTATGTATCGAATAAATGCTTTCTTTAGAAGTTTTCATGATTAAAGACTACAATAGACGCCTGGACATATGATAGGATGTAAGAATAATTATAACTGTTTCGTAGGCACTAGTCGCAAGTTTATCAACATATCATGGAATCAAAGCCAAGAGACGCGTAATATTATCTGGTTTTCAGTCAATCGATTTAAAACCGAAGCAAATAATTGGCCAGTCAAATATTTAAAAAAATCAATGTTATTTTTTCATAATATTTCGAATTTAATGAAACGATCTTTTCAATTCACGAGGGATATACACAGTTTACTATTATACATATTCTCCATCAAATGTGCTTAGGCAAATGAGGTGTTATATTAAAAAAAAAATTAGTAAGAAATTGAAAACTTACTGTTATATAACGGCATAAAGAAGAGTCGTTGTACTGTTCTTTATATAAATATACGTTTTTTATTTCTCGAGAGGTCTGCAATTGGCAAAAATGTGAGTAAGAGACCGAGACAAGGAGACGAAGGATGTGGACAAAGACTGGCGGAGGACTGCTATATTGACCTTTTCTTAACCAACGTTGTGATTTTACAACCAGGTCTTTATGTCTTTGACGAGGCGTTCTCAAACAAAGCGCACCGGGTGGTGCCCAGGGCGGCTTCTGACTATAACTGTTTGACGTTACTCTGTCACTGACTGATCTATGGGTACCTGAGTATGTATAATTTCATAACGCCTACACGTTCCGTTTGTCGTCCCGGCTGTCAAAAACCTGATCGGCTAACACATACGTATAGCTTGTTTATTGGCAATCACTGTTCTTAAATGGCTGGAACATCCTGTCCCATAAATTTTCACACTATTTTTAATCCAAATTTGACAAATAAGAATTATCAGGTTAATCATGAATTATTATTTTTAAAAAAGTAAATAAACGATTGAATGATAATACTTTCTTCCACTCTCCCGAATTAGAGAACCTAGAATAGGCCACATCCAACCCCGAAAGAGCAGTAAACTCAACGACTAAAGAAGGATAATTAAAGTTGGATCCTAAACGTCATCCGGTGTGGAACCTCTAGTTCTGTAAATTTGGGTCGTACGGAGTTAACCCCCTTTTTTCTACTTTGCACCAGAGTGGTGTCAGCTTATATATATATATATATATATAACTAATAAAAAATACAATATTAAAATTGAAGAATAAATTTAAAACTCTTTGATATATATATATATATACAGAGAGAGAGAGAGAGAGATTGAGAGAGAGAGAGAGAGAAAGAGATAGAGAGCAAATAGTTTTAAACTGGTTCTTCAATTTTAATATTGTATTTAAATCATAACAAAGCAAAATCACAGTTTTAAAAGATGTACTTAATTGTTGCGATAAAACCAACCAATAATAATTTTTAGACATTTATTCCTCCACGTCAAATTCTTATCAGAATCTTTCTCCATTTTATATATCAGTGATAGTATCATCATACATCAAAGGTATATTCAGTGCCAACCATAAATACATACACCTATATCATTTTCGAATACATGATAATTTTCTCCTAATTCAAAGATCACATAATTCTTTTATTTCTCATGGGGAATTCGGCAATGAAAATGTGAATTATTCGGTATTACTTATCCTGATTGTTTGAAGATTCACATTATTATAACCAAAAATGATATGCAAACGCCACAGAAGCAACATGTACAGTAATAGATATACAGAGTTCCTTATATTTAAACTGTTTCATAATATTGATATTTTTATATCATCATCGTTATGAAGGCATCCAGGCTGAAGGGTTTAGTCTGACCCATTCTAACTGTCCCTCACTTTCTGACTATCGCAGCTGGCCACTCCTGTTGGCAGTATCCCGTTTCCGCACTGAGTCGATTAATCTAATTTTTTGGTGATCAATCAACATTGCTGTGTCTATATGTAACAGCCATAGAAGAACCTCACATTTCGTCTTTATATCTCCAGCAGTGCCTAGCATGTCTTCGTCATTTGTGGATGGCTTGCCAGACAGGAGTTAAATGGGCGTAGAGCTAAATTTTCATTGGTGACGCTTCCAAAATTTGTTATCATGCAGCATCCTTGCGTTGTTCTAGTCTGGTTTTTTCTTACAAAATGTTAGATGTTGGTCAATGTAAGAATGATTTAAGGAATTTCTCTAAAGTTCATACGATAGCATAAAAATAACTCAGCTAATAAACATGATGATATTCGAATTTTATCTCACAGTGTAACCAAAGAATCAAACAAGTTAGCAGGCACTTCTCTAAAGCTTTTCTGCCAACTAGCTACAACATTCTTCTCATGGCACCGGGCTTATTGATATAAACCAAAGAAAAAACTAATAGACAAACTTGAAATAAAATGGTCTACATTGGCTAGGTTTTTTATAGTAATTACATTTTGTCCTAGAAATGAAGGTTACATTGTTATACATTTCAGAAGCTGTTTCTAGCTTTTAAAAATCCAACAATCAAAATGATATTTCCATTAAATCAGGTTCGAGTGTGAGAAATTAATTTTCTTTACCTTCTTTTGTTTTGGATTACATGTCATTTTTTGTGGATTATTTAAGCCCGAAGCAATCGTTTTTGGAGAGTAGTCGAGGTTCTATTTAACTTCATAAATTTTTAACGGATATCAGTCCAAACACGAATGTAAATAATTACTTAATCATCTGCTGGACCAGGAAGCAACAACTTTTAAGCGGGTTTGAATTCAAAGTTTTCTTTCTTGAATTATTCCACTATCAAATTTAAAGAACCCAACCTGTTCTACTATCCACCCATAAATGAAGGGAAAATAGTCGGATCTATACCCATCTGTAAGGAATTAGTTATATGCGAAATGCAAACAGTCTCGTCAAGGATTTGAACTGTTCTCACCGTGTCCATGTACTTCATCAGTCACTAATTCACCACGAATAACCTTCGAAAAATAATGTAATGGAGTATCAAACTGGCATACTATGATTTACAAGTCGTTACAATTAAGTAATTACTCTACAGTTACTCTGCTAAAAAACAATATCAAAGTGTCTGTAACAAAATTAAGAACGCGATACACTTATGAAATGACGATAATATTTATTGTATATGTACACTACAGGGCAAAATATTTACGCATGTTTGATATCCAAAAATTTCATACTCTATGAAAGGAAATGAAAACTGGTGTTCAATACTAATATATAATACTATGATAAATCATTATCATGAATTTGATGTTTATGATATTTAATAACTTAAAAATCATTAATCTTCTGTATGTCAAAATTTTGCGACTCGAATAGCAGTTATTCTTTTTGGAATATTAATATAACCCATAGGTATATTATTTCAGACATCTTGGGGGACTTGCAACATATGTTCTTTTAATTTCGGTTGCTTTTCAGCCTTTCTTTGGTCGAAATAATCACACAAATCCTTGATGATATTAAAAAGTGGATTTTGAGGAGGTAATTTCATAGGTTAAACTTCCCGTATCGTTCGTACTCTTCTGAATAACTTTTTTTTTTTTTACTTTAGTGCAGTGTGCTAGGGATCATTATCTTGGTGGATAATGAATCCATTACAACTTACACGTTTACCAAGGGAGATACATGGTAGATCAGAATCTGTCTATATTTCTCCATTTCATTATTTCATCAATTGTGACCAAACCACTTACACTGTTTGAAATTAAACATTCCGAAACAATAAAAAAAACCTTATCCATGTTTAACTGTAAGCTTTATGTAGACATTTTTCAGTTGGTCTCCAGCCTTTCTTCTTCCATACTGTCTTCACACTGTTGAAGTGAATATTTTAAAGTTTGATTCATCACTGTATAATAAATTCCTCCATTATTCAACGGTCGATTTCTTGTGTTCTTTGGGAAAATCAAGACTTTTTTTTCTGTTTGTCTTGTATAAGGTTTTCCTCTTGCTAAACTACCATAAAAGTTTACTTTCATATGTGCTCTTCGTATGGTTGAAGAGTGAAATTTGGTGTCAGTTTTTGGTGCAAGATCTGAGCCTAATTGCTGACATGATTTACTTCTATTTCTTAAAGTTGTTCTTTTTGTTTTTTTTGTTTTTTTTTTTAATTTATTTACAATGACTTTCAGTTAGTTCTATTTAACCCATAGATAGGGTCATTTCAAATGCTACCATTCTGGGCCAGAGTGCACGTGGGAGCCATGGCAATGAAGGGCTGCTCTGCATTCCCCAAAGTCCTAGCATTTCTGGAACACCGCCATCAGATTTTTTTGTGTCATATCTGGACGCTCGCTTGAGCTTGGGATCTTACCCCTATGCAGAGGTACAGTCGGTATATTCTACAGCCCCACCCAACTGGGCAATACTAGTTTTGTAATGAAAAAAATTAGGGAATGGATTTTTAAATTTGAAAATTTGTTGTTTTTAGAAATATTTAATGTTTGATCAAAAGTAAACATTCTAAAACATTATAAAGAAAAAGAAATATAAAAATATAAAAATCTTTACATAAAGTAAACCTCTTAGATTAAGCATAAATTATATAAGGAAAGTATCATTGAAATAGATAAGTTTAAATTATGAAAATCTTTAAATTGATATTATTAATAAATTAAACAATTATTGTTTGTAAATCTTTCTAAATGTGTAAATTCCAAAATATTCATGGATTAACCTCGACAAAAATATCCATTACTTATAAATGTTAAAAATATATACACGTGTCTAAATATTTTGCTTTCAAACTAAGTTTGGAAAATAAAAAAAAGTCTTACCATATTTACTGGAATGGTATCATTAGCAATATTTGTGTAACACGCACAAGAATAGAGAGTTGTTATAATCTTCTTCTATTACTTCAAAACTGATCTCTAATTAGATCTGATCCCCGGTAGCTGGTTATCAACAGTAGCACAATACACTATTTTTAAAGAAAAAAAAACAACAATATTTTTCTTCAAAACAGAATATGCAAGGATTTTATCATTTCTAATGCAAGCTGAGAATCATATTTTATTATGTCTTATTCATGGAAAAACCTTACAGCAATAAAGTTATTTAACCAAAGTCTGTATATTTAGCTGTAAGTACACGATATATATATATATATATATATATATATATATATATATATATATATATATATATATATATATATATATATATACTGGTGGAATTTGTGCATTCGGCAGTTAATGTCTGCTCGAATGCGATTGGTTTATTTTCATTTTGTTCCGTTATGGCCTCGCCATTGGCTGCTATTTAAGAGAGTAGCCTAGCTTCTTTTCTTATCTCCTCTTGTCTTTCTTAATCTTCTCTTTGTCTTTTGCTTTAGGGCTCTTTAAGCAGTTTGGCTCTATGCTGGCTGCTTGGACTAAAGACTCTTAGCCTCTTTTTTTCCTTTTTAGGGGTTTGAACTTGTTAGAATAACGAGCTTACCGTGGGTTCATATTCGTTTGGTTTGCATTTCCCTATCTGTAGAAGGTGGAGTCTAAAGTTCTAAAGGATAAATTTGGTAATAATCCTCCGTATACTTCAACTTCAAGAAGAGGTAGAAAGAATTTAATCTCGGCTCGAACAGGTAGAAGCGGTGAGTTCAACACTAGGTATATGCTAATGAAGTAGTGGGCCTCTTTCTTCAAGTCAAACCCAGACAAGGGGATGAAGACTCCTGAAACTATTTCAACATAGGAAGGAAGCGTTGACGAAAGGTTAAACCCAAAAGATTTGCTTGAAGTAAAGAACTTTGCGATAAAATACCAATGAATGGTATGTTATCATTATTTGCTAAGAGTATAAAACCGTGGGTGTTGGTTCTGGTAAGACATTCGTAATTCCATTCACTCTATCCTCATATTAATGTACGAATATTGTTGATTGAATGTGAATTTATTTTTTGTTACCTACGTTGAATGTCTTTTGACATTCATTAGGAAAATATGCAATGTGGATGTGTCGAATAATGTCAAATAGGTGTATTTTTTCCTTTGAAATTACTTACTTTTAAGGAAAACATTTTGTTTTTTAAGAAATATAGACTCTCCTCTCTTTTCAGATAACAAGATTATTAGCTCACTTTTTCCCTTTGCCTTCTTTTTCTTTATGCTTCACTTGTCCCTTCTCCCTTACAAAATATGGCTTATTACTAGATAACTTCTTTGTTAGGGAGAGGTAATTCAATTACAGTAAAAATATTCAACTTTTTGTAATATTGGTAAAAATGTACGAAGAAAGTGATTAGCTTACAAATCAGCATCAACATGTTACAGTATCAGCATGGATATATCTGACCCTCTCTCGCAACCCCTCCCAATCGCCCATTGTTTTCGGGCTTCATCCCGTATCGGCACAGAGCTGCTATATGAATGTTCGACCTAGTCGTCCTGCCTTTGCACGTCCATGTGAAGTGGTCCACAGGTTTGCATCACTTATAAGTTCGTCCCGACTTCTCCAGCAGTGTCTGGTTCGTCTAGTTTTGATAGTGTTCGTGATAAGTGGTAGGTGGCCGTACAGCTGCTGCTTTGTGAGTTGCTGTTTCCAGGACTTGTAGAATATTGCTCGCAGCATTCTTGTGTAGTTGCCGTCAAGCTTTTTCTCCATCCGTTTACTTTGCGTCCATTTAGTGTATCCATATAACAGTATCGATACGACCGCTGCTTGGAAGAAACTGTGCTTCATTTTATCGGTCAGGTCTTACTTCCACATGATCGATAGTATATCGTAGCTTCCTTGCCTTTGCTAGTCACGTGTTAATGTTTGTGTCGGTTGATGAGAGACTGCTTCCTAGGTAGGGGAACTTGTCAACTAATTTCAGAGAGCTACCGGTTAGTGTGGAGATGTCACCTGTTTGATTAAAGCACATATATTCCGTCTTGTGTGCATTGACATGGAGGCCTATGCCGGCAGCGGCTCGTTTCAGGGTTTCGGTTTGGGCAGGTGCATTTGCCAGAAACGTTTTATCATCGGCGTAGTCGGCGTCGGTAATTATTTTTTGCGGGGTTCCTTCTGCTTCTTTCTTTAGTCAGCTTGAAACAGTTTTCTTTGATTTTATCGATAGATCTTCTAAGCACGTAATCTAGACGAATGATAATGAAGTATGGGGCTAACGTGCCTTCTTGCTGTACACCTTCTACAATGTCGAAGTAATCTGCATCTCCATCCGGTGAACAGACATTTACTTTGGTGTCTCAATAGGTAGACCATAGGCGAGTAGAAATTGCTTCATATTTCCTCTGTGAATGGAGTCAAAAGCCTTTGTATTGTCGACAGATAATTTTGTTTCCGCTAGTTTTTTTTTGCTCGTACACCTTCAAGAATTTGACGGATAGTCAAAATTTTTGACGATCTGGATCTATCTCTCAGGAAGCCATTTTGGTTCTTCTTAAGTATGTTTTCAATTTCGGCTTCTATGCGGTTGCGTAGTGGGGCATTGTATATCAAGACCTCACTAGACGTAAGTGTCATACCTCGGTAGTTCTTGGCTAATCCGAGGTCGACCTTTTTAGGGAAGGGGAGGATGGAACCCTTCATCCATCTGTCTCAGCCAACAAGAGTGAATACACTTGTGGAAAGAAAATTTCGAGAATTTACTCGGAGACTCTCAGGAGGTTACTCATTAATCAATCACGATAATTATAAGTAAGCAATTAGACATCAAACTAGGACCGTTTACTCAAGTAGAATTCGACTCGGTACTGAGAAAAATTAAAAATAGAAAGGCAGCAGGGCTCGATGAAATACAACTGGAAGAGTGTAAGACCAGCTTACAAATACTTTTGTAAATTTTTT
Source organism: Sepioteuthis lessoniana (assembly GCA_963585895.1). Classification (NCBI taxonomy): domain Eukaryota; kingdom Metazoa; phylum Mollusca; class Cephalopoda; order Myopsida; family Loliginidae; genus Sepioteuthis; species Sepioteuthis lessoniana. The sequence goes on along the minus strand of CAUZXS010005740.1, from coordinate 8,129 downwards.
GTATGTTGGTTGCTCCAATTTAAAAAAAAAATATATATATATGTGTATATATATATGTATAATATCTAAAAAAGCCAGAAACAACTTACTCATGTTTAACCTAACGAATATTCTGGATAATTACAGTGAAAATTGAGTAAGTCGTTGCTGGCCCTTTTCTAGTTTTCTCTTGGTAGTGTTTTGAATACCATTACCTATTAGCTTAGGTAACTCTTTCAGTGATTTTTTTTACCTTTTTGTAATCATTGCGGTACTGGTTGATTATTTTCAAGCAGTACAGATGTTATAAACTTTCCTTTTTAACATATTTTTTAACAGATATCGGTTTGTAACCTATTTGTTTAAATTCAGAAATTGCATTGACTGTTATATTTTCACGCCACCAGAGTTATCAAAATAGTTATAAAAATAAAATACATTCTTATATATATATATATATATATATATATATATATATATATATATTCAGTTTGACTTTTTGATTAAGGGGTTTGCTTCTACGGTTTACAAGATTTTTGTTTATAAATAATACTTTATATAGGGTGAACTCGTATTTACCCTCGTAGTGAATGGGCGCGGTCGGCTGCATTTCCCAAAGCGCTCGTACCCGTCGGAAAGTTATGGATACAACTCCTTTTCGTCCAATGGATAAATAACTGGGTACAATTAACTCTTTAACATTGAAATTAAAACAAGTCTTGCTGAAGGAAATTTCTAAATTCAAACTCTGTTGAAAAATTGACATTGTGCGGAGCAATACTCATGAGGAGGAGTTGTTGATATATATATATATATATATGATAACACCCATTTCGATTGAATAATGTTGACATATGTATTATGTTAACAGTGTAGTTATTTATTGGTGATGATATATATGTAATCTTCTTTAGATATTATGAAAAACTTCTGCTACTCTTTAACATCAAGCTCACGCATAATGCAGCCAGTGCTTTTTTTTCTTCATATGAGCAACATAGAGTAGTATCCCTGAATAACAGTGTATGAAAGCTTCTGTGAAAAAAACTAGTCGAATTGTAACTCTCCAGATCAATTCAATCCATTTCTCGAGAACTACGACAGATACTGTTGGATCAAAAACCCAATGGCTGTTTATCCAACCTTTCACGGTATTGGAATATGACAAGAAATTACTGAAGCGTATGTAGCTATCTTTATTAAATGTACACAAAGACAGCATTAGTTAGATTAGGTACATACTGAAAATATTTTTTGTCTTGAAGAGATACTTATGTTATCGCAAGTAAAAGCACCAGATATTATTCTCTTTAATAATCAACGAACCCCCCCCATATATATATATATATATATATATATATATATATATATATATATATATATATATATATATATATAAGAAAATAAATTAATCATTTCACGCAGATCTAGAGATTACTACAATATTTAACCAGTAATTACCAAGTTTTTTAAAAAAAAGGTGCTCCTGGAGTAACATCTGAGGTCATAAGATACAGCTGGCCACAATACTTGTAGAAATACTAATCAGAAATAAATGAAAAGGTTTCTCCTTATTCAGGTCCCTCGAAAATCTGAATCGAAAAGTGATAACATGTAAAAGAGCCCAACCTGGTTCCAGATTATTTTTCCCTCTCACAATTTCTCGTGAGAATAAGAATCTTGCACATGGTTTAGATTTACATAGCTCCAAAGAAATGCTCTAACATGGATAGCAGGAATACTTATTTATGCAGAAAGAGATATGAATCGACAGAGTTCAATGTCAAGTTCACTCATCTAATACACATGGTTGGGCTGAAAGTATTAAAAAGAAAAAGAGAAAAAATCTACGAATAGATAAACACACTTGTCCGGGCAAAGATATCTATAAATGATGAATAGCAAAATAGAGGCATAGAAAATATGCTTTATTCTTTTAAAGAGGCGAAAAATGAAGTCATATTCGCTCCTGCAATTGCTTGACCTTTCCAATTTAATATACATTTCCACTCAAAGATTTTATCTAACTAAACAGCTAAAAGAACAACTCTCTGCCTAACCATACTAGATTATTAAATAGTTTATACAATTAACCATCAGAGTAATTAGTCCACATATCAGTTGAACCATGGAAAAGGATTAAGGGATGATCGGGTTTTTATCAGGTTCAGCTCTCTTCCCTTTAAAGACAGCAGAGTTATTTAAGGGAACAGCAATAGCAACATTACTTAGCATCAAAGGGTTATATAATTACGGAATGTTTTTTCTATATTAATCATTTTTCGTTAATTATATATTATCATTCAGTTTGGTTGGGGTTTGAACAATCCGACTTTTAGTTCAGATGCATAGCATCGGGTACATTGTACGATCGCGTGCAAAGGATATGACAATCAAAATTGTCATAATAAACCCCAGATAGGAAATAAGTCTGGAGTGTGAATGGTGTCATGCCCAGAAGAGATTGTTCTGAGAATTTGAAGATTCTGAAAAACACATCAGTTGGGAGTTGACTTTTGACCATGTTAGCAGACAGTTGGGTTGTTTGACTCAATGGCAGACTGTTGATGTTTGGGTCCAACCATGATGTTTAGAAGTTGAGTTTCGACCATGGTGTTGAGAAGTAGAAGTCCGACCAGACAGTAGGGATCCTGGGGTTAGACCATCGAAAACGATAGTTGAGTTCTTGCCATTGGGGCATAGTATGATACAAAAGACTTTTAAGAATTGTCTCTCTCCTCGTTTCGAAGAACTGATGTCAGAAATTAAATAAACATGCGTAGCTGAATAACGGAGCCGCCTGTTTCCGCCTGCATTTTTGTTTTGTGTTTTGCAATTGTAAATGTGTTTGTAACTTTGGATTGATATAATTATGGTTATGGCTATACAACAAAAGGTTGCTTGATCTTGTACACGACATTGTCCGATTGTCTGAGGGAGTCTAGTTCTTGTTTTGAATGAAAACTTTTCTTTCTTTTTAAAAACTTGCTAAAAGGTGTCACATTATATTCTCATCTCCCAGCCAAACCAGTATTTTACCACCTCTAGTATACTATGATCATTACTATAAAGAGACTTCACGCCTCAAGTATTCATCAATATGTTTGTCCAGAACTAAAACAAGTTGGGTTAAAAAAAACTCTTCATTGACCGTAGTTGAGGGTTACCCGAAGGCTCCCTTTTTAATAATTCCTACACCGAGGTGTAAGAGAGGGCGCTACTCCTTTCTTCATCGGAAAAACATTGAAAATGTTAGCATTTTGTGATTCAGACTTAAATTTCTTATGTTCAGCATAATGGGTGTATGTTTTGAGTTAAATGTATTAGAAAAGCTCCGTTTCGGTTCTTTGGTATTTTCCTTAAAGAAAATGATCTCAATGCCTGTCTATGAAACGCTTGCCAAGTCGGCTGGGGCTGTAGAATACACCGATTACTTCTCTGCTGAAGGCTAAGTTCCTCCAATGAGTGTCCTGTTATGACACTAAACAATCTTATGGTCAGGTTCCAGCTAGAGCTCTGGGGAATGCTGGGTAATCCTTTATGGCCATAGCTCGCAGGTCCACTCAGACTCAGAGTGGTAACATTTGATAGGGTCCTATCTATTGGTCATGTAGAACTAAATGGTGTACTTATGCTGTTGCCCAGTCGGCTGGGGCTGTAGAATACACCGACTGCTTCTCTGCAGAGGGGTAAGACCCCCCCCCCCAAACAAGTGTCCTGGATATGACACTAAACAATCTGATGGTTAGGTTCCAGCAATGCTGGAGCTTTGGGGAATGCCGAGTACCCCTTCATTGCCATCGCTCCCAGGTCTACTCTGGCCCGGAGTGGTAACACCTGATAAGGGTCCTATCTATGAAATGAATAGAACTACGTGCTTCTTTCACTATAATAATTTTTGCATTTAAACTGCGTATTTATGCTAAACTGAATTGTTTAAAATAGAACTGTTTTGACATTGATACTGCGTACTAGTGCTGAACTGAATTGCTCGAAATAGAACTGTTTTTGACGTCTAAAATGTGTACTTATGCTGAACTGAATTATCTGAAATAAAACTGTTTGACATTTAACTCTCTGTATTGACCAGTCAGCTGGTGCTGTAGAATACACTGACTGAACCTCTGCAGAGGGGTAAGACACCCACCACCGAGTGTCCTGGATATGACACTAAACAATCTGATGGTGAGGTTCCAGCAATGCTGCAGCTTTGAGGAATGCGGAGTACCCCTTCATTGCCATTGCTCCCAGGTCCACTCTGGCCCGGAGTGGTAGCACCTGATAGGGGTCATATCAATGAGTTAAATAGAATTAACAGCATACTTATGCTAAAATGAATTGTTTGATTAAAACTGACTAGTTTGAAATAGAAATGACTTTTACAATTAAACCATACTTACATTTAAACTGCGTGCTTATGCTTAACTGAATTATTTCAAATAGAACTGTTTTTCGACATTAAAACTGTATTTACACTTAACCGAATTGTTAAATACAACTGCTTGAATAGTTAGAAATGGAAATGTTTTTGACCATTAAACTGTGTACTTATGCTAAACTGAATTGTTTTAAATAGAACAGATTATTTACATAAAAATGGATTTGGCGTTAAATAACCTACAAATGTTGATATGCCCTAAAACCCAACAAACCAAACCAAACCTATGCTAGATTGAATTGCTTGAAATAGGACTATTTTGACATTGAAACTGTATATTTATGTTAAATTGATTTGTTTGAAATAGAAGAGGTCTTGACATTAAACCTGTATACCTGTGTACTTATGTAAGACTGTAAATTGAAATTTTACTGTTTATATATATAAAATGGATTTGGCATTAATAACCTACCATAATTGATGAGCCATAAAACCAACAAAACAAAACGAACTGTGAAACACAATTTATACAGTCAAGTAAGAATTACTGGACGGAATATTTATAAGCATATAAATAAACAGAGAAAACAAACTGTGACGACAATCTTCTTTGTTCTTTTATCACAGCGATGAAGTGAAAACTTCTCCATCAGCTCAATTATAAACTCAACTACCTTTAGCCAAATTTGCGAAAAGAGTAAAAAAAATTACAAATGGATATATATATATATATATATATATATATATATATATATATATATATATATAGAGAGAGAGAGAGAGAGAGAGAGAGATTTGTCATCTCTATTGAAATGTCGGGGAAATATTTAGTATGGTTTGGTTTGGTTTTATGGCATATCAACTATTGTTGGTTATTAAATACCAAATTCATGTTTATTCATATATATTAGATATATACGATTTGTAAATAAGAGAGAAGTAAAAATTCAATTAAACATCAGACATTTGTTTACACACCATTAAATGATCAAACAGTTTTATTTCAGACAATTCCATTTAGCATAAGTCGAAGTTTGAAAGGTCCCAAATATCGCTGAGTATCTCTACCATCAGCCATTTATTTACACACAATTAAATGATCAAACGGTTCTTCTTAAACATTTCAATTTAGTATAAGTCATCGGTTTTCACTCAATTTAAATGTCGAACTATTCTAGTTAACGCATAGTTACGACCTTATCATGTGCTACTACTCTGTTTTTTGTTTTATTTGTCTGGGTTTTATGGCATATAACATTTATATGCTATTTAAGGTCTAATCCATTTTTATACAAATAAACAGTTCTACTTTGAACAATTCAGTCTAGCATATGTACACTGTTGTGTTCTACTTGACCCATGGATTGGATCCTATCAGGCGCTACCACACGGGACTAAAGAGGACCTAGAGGCGATGGCAATAAAGGGGTACTCCGCATTTACTAAATCTCCAGCATTACCGGAACCTCACCATCCGATTGTTTAGTGTCATATCCAATACATTCGTTGTGGGTGCCTAACCCATCTGCAGAGATACAGTCGGTGTATTGTACAGCCCGTGTCGACTGGGTTAAGTTTGAAAAGAATTTGATAAATGTCTTTCCTTTGGTTATAATTGTGATGTCCCTGTGTTGTAATGATTATCGTTGCAGGAAATGGACACGGAGACACGAGATCAAAATCTGAACGAGGCTGATTGTATTTAACATAGTTTTAATGTCATTGAGAAAGGTTTAAATTCAATTATTCTCTATCTAGTTACGGTTAAATAGCAGGGCAGACTGGGTTGTTTTGCTGTTTTAAGCGACCAGTCTAGAAGCAGTAAAATGCTGAATTAATGTTCGTTAAACTCCGTTTAAAAATTGACCTTGTATCGTATCCAGCTGGGAAGTTTGGTATATATATTTATATCTTTAATTTTGATGAGTGACTTGTACAGTTGGGGGCAGAATGGGAATAATACATTCTGTGTTCAATGTCTTTGTCGATAACTGTAAGGCCTTGATCACATCCTACATAATATATTGACACCGTAAAATATTGAATATCATAAAATGTTCTATTTTGAACGTGAACATATAAAATTTTAATCTGATTGATTGACTATACCATCGATTGATTTCTGACATTCGGTTTTTTATTTGCATTTTTTAGAGGAAATTCACACATGATCCTGTCGAATACTGATAATTTTTAAACATATATTTTAGCCTCATCCATGGGACTTTAACAATTGATATCAATCAAGATCAAACTGGAGCTAGAAATGAAAACAATAAAGAAGTTCTTCATATTATCTTCATCTGCAAGAGCAAAGGTTTCCCAAACAAATGGAATGTAATATCCTATTTAATACATAGGTTTTTTTTAATTGTCGAGAGAGTGTCATCATCTTCAAAAGAGGTAAAATCTAATTTGACAAACTTGAGTGTGATCTAAGGGTTATTCTCGTTCTGGGTGAGAAACATGTAAATAGTAAATAAGCTATAATAAAAGTAACAATTCATCATTATTCATAACAGTACATAAATAAGAGTTAGCACTTTTTTAGGAACTCGTGGCGTAACTGTTGTAATCGTGAGAAATGTGGTTGGCAACACTTGTTCAAAACACGGAAGAGGCTGCTTGTGTTTCACGAAGACTAATTCCCTCTGTAAAGAGATAAATTCATGTTTTCTCTCCACAGGTATGGAACACGATGTAGAGCAAGCTTAAGACTTTTAACGAAAGACGAAAAAAAGGCTTGGAGAAGGGAAAAAATCAGATTTCAAACCGGTTGTATCTTGAAATTGACGTTTTATAAAATCTCAATCTGTGCAGAGTAGTTATAAACACACACACACATATGCACACACACACACACACACACACACACACACACACACACACACACACACACACACACTTATATATATATATATATATATGTGTGTGTGTGTGTGTGTACGAGGATCATAAATAACTTTCCAGACCTTTTTCGTATGGGCACTTTTATTGATAGTTCACACATGTAAATCTATTCCCTTTCGAAGTAATCTCCTCCAGTTGCAATGCACTTGTTGTGCCGTTAGAACAACTTCTGAAACACCCCATGGAAGTCCTCTTGTATTAGCGTGTCAATGATCTTCGTCACAGCCACTTTCATCTCCTTAATTGTCTCATAACGACAGCCTATGAGCTTAGGGAATAACCAAAAGTCACAGGGATCAAGGTCTGGACTACAGGGAGGGTGCGGAACTGTCTTGATAGCCATCTTGGTCAAATAGTCTGCGACAAGGATGAAGTTGTGGACTAGTGCATTGTCCCAGTGGAAATGCCACTTACGCGATTTAAAGAGTGCTGGCCTCTTCCCTGGGAATCTCTTCCTGAACTCCCTGAAAACCTCAACCCTAACCCTTTGGCTAATCAACTCTGGTGTATTGACTTCCCTATTCTCCCCATAACTCCCATCATCCCTCACAGACTCTCTGCCTTCCTTGAATCTCTTATGCCACTTAAAAACTGATGCTCGATTAATGCAAGATTCTCCAAAAGCAGTCCGATGCTTTCTATACGTTACTATGGCATTTTTCTGTTTAAAACGTGATGTTATTGCATATCGTTCTTCCTCACGTCAAGATTGCATTTTTGAAATTCACCAGCTGTGACAATCATGCTTTAATGGAGTGTATTCCAATTGCTTCTGTAGCTGTTCATTTGAACCTGAAATCATAAAAAAATTGTCACTCATCTCGTAATATGTATAGCAATAACATACGGAATTATCAAGAGT
>CAUZXS010005739.1:15000-22500 GCA_963585895.1 Sepioteuthis lessoniana | reverse complement strand
CCTCTCTCTCTCTCTCTTCCTCTCTCACTCTCTCTCTCCCCCCTCTCTCTCTCTATATATTTTTTTCAGAAGATTTGATATCACTTCGTAATCTAATAAATTTACCAATAATTGTTGAAATGGTCTCTAGTATCAATAAGATTTAAACACCTTTTCTTTCCAGGTATCGAAATACAATTCACTGAAAAAAAAATGTTATTTAAACATCAAAGAAAGAATTTGGAGTTATTTCTTCACAAGCAGCTAAAATCTGAAATCATTTGAACGAGAATTTGTTAAGTTATTAGATTGCTTCGTTGGTTTCTTTGTTTAACGGCATATCAACCTTCCTTGGTTATTTAAAGTCAAATCCATTCTTATAGAAGAACAGTAGGGATACTATTTAACCCATAGCATGTTGGTTTTCCCTTGGGTATTAGTCCAAAAATGATTTGGTTTGGTTTCTTTGTTTAATGACATATTCGCCTTCCTTGGTTATTTAATGTCAAAGCCATTCTCCTAAAAGAACGCTAGTGGTACTATTTAACCCATAGCTGGGAGGATAAGGGGGTTCAGACCTTTCCCAAGGGTATTTGCCTAAAAGTGAACGTAATAGCGCGACTGGAGTACGAACTCGCTAACTGTAATTTTGCAGTCAAGCAAGTTAGCCACAACGCCTCAGGGACTTCTCCCCACCCATCTTTGATAGCTTAATAGAGACATTAGCTAAGATTAAACAAATTTCATTACAATCAACATACATACATACATACATACATACACACACACACACACACACACATATATATATATATATATATATATAGTGTTATACCTCGGTAGGACAGCTATCGATAGGCTCTCGATCATATGGAAATCAGACCTGACCGATAAAATGAAACGCAGATTCTTCCAGGCAGCGGTCGTATCGATACTGCTATATGGATGCACTACTTGGACGCTAATTAAACGACTGAAGAAGAAGCTAGACGGCAATTACACAAGAATGTTGCGAGCATTATTGAACAAGTCCTGGCGGCAACACTCCACAAGGCACCAACTATACGGCCACCCGCCTCCCATCACGAAAACTATATAAGTTAGACGAACCAGACACGCAGGACACTGCTGGAGAAGCAAGGACGAACTCATCAGTGATGTACTCCTATGGACCCCCGCATATGGCCAAGCAAAAGCAGGACGACCAGCTCGAACATACAGCAGCTGTGTGAGGATACGGGATGTAGCCCTGAAGACCTGCCAGAAGCGATGAATGATAGGGAGAAGTGGCGAGAGAGGGTCAGGGATATCCGTGCTGGCGGCACGATATGATGATGATGATGATATATATATATATATATATATATATATAATATGGTTGCTCAGACTTAAAAAAGTTACCTTCAGACCTGACAGGAGATTTCTTTAACATGAAACTTGAGTATATATATACATATATATATGAGTGTGTGTGTGTGTGTGTGTGTGTGAGAGAGAGAGAGAGAGAGAGAGAGAGATTTTGATATTTAATATCGGAAAATATAAAAGTCTTTTCCGTAACAATTCTCAACATACAAAATATTTTCTTTGTGAATAAAATATTAATACTATAAAATATTAGAAATATAAAATATTAAGAATATGAAATATTAATTATTATGATAATGATAATTATAAAACGTAAATCACAATAATGGTGATGATAATTGATTTTAAGAACTTGATAAAATTTACTATCTATCTATCTATTTATCTATCTCAGCTTGCTCATATCAATTTGTTCACATGCACACACACACACACACACACATACACACAACACACACACATGTGTAAATATATACACTTCCAACCTAAAATATCTTTTTTCCTAATTTCTTCTTCTTCTTCTTCTTCTTCTTCTTCTTCTTCTTCTTCTTCTTCTTCTTCTTCTTCTTCTTCTTATCAATGTATCTATCTATTTATCAAACTCTTTCCATATCTATTGACAAAGCTATCTCTCTGAATCACCCCACCCAATATATATATATATATATATATATATATATATATATCCCTACAAGGTGTTCAAAAATTCTTTTTTTTTCGGATTTTAGCTTTTATTTTTCCTCCTTTGATTCTACACCACCCTCGACAAATATTCCCGTCAAAACATTTTTGGTAAATGTTTAATATTTTTCTAAATTACCGTTTTCCCGTCTTCCTGTTCTTAACGCCGATTTAAACACGATTTGTCTTTGCCTCGAGGCAGTGATCTGGCTGTCACCCGTTGAGTCTTGGATGACGCGAAAACGATAAGCAGAGCTTTATTTTATTATATATATACATACATATATATATATATATATATATAGTCATCCACAGACAGATCTGTTTCGTTCTATCAGAACTCATCAGTGTGGCTAGACAGTAGCTCCCCGTAGCTGGGATCGAAACCCGGTTGACTCAAACGCCAAGCCAAAGCTTCTAACCATTCAGCTACGAGGAGACATTAGCTGCGAAGTAAATTTTAAACGGTTATGAATCATAATTACTATTGTTTACATACATCCGTTCAACGGTTACCGAGACCTCAATTCATCTACGAAGAGGCTTGCAATAGACGCTAATGGCAACACGATTACTTCTTCGCCAGAGAACTCAACCCCACGGGGGTAGGGGAGTATATATATATATATATATATATATATATATATAATGAACCAAGAATAGGTTGATAGAAGTTTAGTAAGGTTTATCATATAATTCCTACCTACTTTGAGCTCAACCTGTTGATATAAGAAACATCTATGCGTTCTTAGATACAGATATATAAATAGTTATTTGTAAATCCACATGAAAATATACATTTTTTATTAATTCTTTTTCATTCTTAAATTGCTATTCGTTTCTTTTTGTTCCCAGTCTGTATGTAATTGTTGAGGTAATAAACATTTAACAACCTTGAACGATGCTTGCCAAACATTTCTGGAAAAAAAAGGCGATTTTGTTTAATTTTCAGTCTTGTGAATAGGACACGGAAATATTGGGTTGAATTTCATCTGTAAGAAAAATCTGTTAATATTAACAACATTACGAACATAAATAGATATATAGGAACAGATTTAGATAGATAGATAGATAGATAGATAGATAGACAGGAACAGATTTAGATACATAGATAGATAGATGGATAGATAGGAAACAGATTTAGATAGATAGATAGATAGATAGATAGGAACAGATTTAGATAGATAGATAGATAGATAGATAGGAACAGATTTAGATAGATAGATAGATAGACAGGAAGAGATTTAGATACATAAATAGATAGATAGATAGGAACAGATTTAGATAGATAGGAAACAGATTTAGATAGATAGATAGATAGATAGATAGATAGGAACAGATTTAGATACATAGATAGATAGATAGATAGGAACAGATTTAGATAGATAGATAGATAGATAGATAGGAAACAGATTTAGATAGATAGATAGATAGATAGATAGATAGATAGACAGGAAACAGATTTAGATAGATAGATAGATAGGAACAGATTTTGATAGATAGATAGATAGATAGATAGATAGATAGGAACAGATTTAGATAGATAGATAGATAGATAGATAGATAGATAGGAACAGATTTAGATAGATACATAGATAGATAGATAGGAACAGATTTCCATAGATAGATAGATAGATAGATAGAAATACGTATAAATCTGAGAAAAATAATACAAAAAAGCAAAAAAATTAAAATAAAACAAAATAACCGACAACTGAATAAATTGAAAATAAATATGCTTATTTTATCTTAGATATTTTTACAAATTATTTTTTTCACATAGGTTTCACTCACTGAGTCTTCTGATTGCCCTATCACAATTCTTGTTTTTGAAAAAAAGAAATAAAAAAAGAAGAAAAAAACCTTTCCATGTGTTTTCAAAACATATTTATTAAATAATCTTTCAATTTCAAATCCGTGCGAGCTGACTTTTTTTCCTTTCGATTCTGAGATCCGATTCTGAGAAAAAAATATATCTTAATTAATTGATTTGGATTTAATCTTAGATATGGGATATATTTTTAATCTAAAGATTTTTCGTTGACTTCCCAGACGAAACAGCTCATAAATATTCATAAATACCCCCGACCTTCACTCCACCACAGACTCCGCCCATTTCCATTTAAGGGACGGCATTCTTTTTCTTTTTTTTTCTTTTCTTTTATTTGTTTATTTATTTTTGCTTTTTGATGATGTTGCAAGCGACGATCTCTCTAAAAAAATATTATAAATATGACAAGAACAGATAAGGTAATTTTCCATGTTTTTACGACATTTTTAATTCCTTTTCTCAGCTGTCAATGACACTTGCACAAAAAAAAAAAAAAAGAAAAAATGTTTAAGATAGCATTCCTCGCACCCAACCTGAGAAAAGGATAAAATTAATCTATCTATCTATCTATCTATCTATCTATCTATCTATCTATCTATCTATCTATCTATCTATCTATCTTAGTCTCTTTACATCGTATTCCTTTTCTTATCTATCTATCTATCTATCTATCTATCTATCTATCTATTTCAGTCTGATTATATCAATCTCAGTCTAAGTATATCTGTCTCAATATGATCATATCTATCTATCTATCTATCTATCTATGTACGTTATGAGTGCGTGTGTGTATGTGTGTGTGTGTGTGTGTGTGTGTGAGAGAGAGAGAGAGAGAGAGAGAGAGAATATTAGCAAACATCCAATAAATTTGGGATTGTTAACTGTTCTATCTATCTATCTATCTATCTATCTATCTATCTATCTATCTATCTCAGTCTGTTAATATCCATCTCAGTTTGTTAATATCTATCTATCTATCTATCTATCTATCTATCTATCAACGTTATGAGTGCGTGTGTGTGTGTGTATGTGTGTGTGTGTAAGAGAGAGAGAGAGAGAGAGAGAGAGAGAGAGAGAGAGAGAGAGAATATTAGCAAACATCCAATAAATTTGGGATTGTTAACTGATTCTATCTATCAATCTATCTATCTATCTATCTATCTAATCACATAATCGAGAAACTGACAGTCACCATGCACCGTTAACTAACCTAGTGTGACTACAGAGCACAGAGAAAGGTATCTCGTGTTATTATGATAAAATGGAATTTTTTCGTGAATCGAAAATAAAATTTGATGGAATCTTAAAATATGATAAATAGCAATCAGTAATTATGATTTATTAATTTAGAACAACAAAATCAGATTTTTTTCGTCTGAGAACCGGAAACATTGCGTTAACATTTACTATAAAAAATCCATTGGACAATGATTTTACTATAAAAATGCATTGGACAATGATTTTACTATAAAAATGCATTGGACATTGATTTTACAATAAAAAGGCATTGGACAATGATTTTACTATAGAAATGCATTGGACAATAATTTTACTATAAAATGCATTGGACAATGATTTTACTATAAAACTGCACTGGACAATGATTTTACTATAAAAATGCATTGGACAATGATTTTACTATAAAAATGCATTGGACTATGATTTTACTATAAAAAAGGAATTGGACAATGATTTTATTATAAAACTGCATTGGACAATGATTTTTCAATAAAAATGCATTGGACAATGATTTTACAATAAAAATGCATTGGACAATGATTTTATTATAAAAATGCATTGGACAATGATTTTATTATAAAAATGCATTGGAGAATAATTTTACAAGAAAAATGCATTGGATAATGATTTTACTATAAAAATGTATTGGACAATGATTTTATCATAAAAATGCATTGGACAATGATTTTATTATAAAAATGCATTGGACAATGATTTTACTATAAAACTGCATTGGACAATGATTTTATTATAAAAAGGCATTGGACAATGATTTTACTGTAAAAATGCATTGGACAATGATTTTTCTATAAAAATGCATTGGACAATGATTTTATAATAAAAATGATTTGGACAATGATTTGATTCTATAAATGCATTAGACAATAATTTTACAACAAAATTCATCAGACAATGATTTCTACTCTAAAAATTCATTAGACCAATATTTGATTTTACTATAAAAATGCATTAGACGATGATTTTGCAATAAAATTTCATTGGACAATTATTTTCTATAAAAATTTTTTGAACAAGGATTTTATCATAAAAATGCACTTGAAATGATTCTATAATAAAAACGGATTACAAATTTGTAGTTTCATACCAAATCATTTCACCATTTAAAAAGACAAAGAAATTCTTTCTGTTTATTAATACAACATATATTATTAAATAAATAGAAAGACTTTCTTTGAAATATATATTGAAATACATATTAAGATATATATTAAAATATATTTTTAGAATATTAAGTGGGAATTGGTAAATATCTCTATACCTAAACTACCACATGGCCCACAATTTGAAGACCATAATTGGCATATATTTTATTGTACAAGGCTCCATATTCCAGACCCTATACGTATTGTACAGAGGCCATATACTCCGTGCCCTAAACTTGTTGTTCAAGACCCCATACTCTGGACCTTATACATATTGTACAGAGATTCCATACTTCGGGTCCTCCATTTATTGAACTAAGGCCCCATACTCCAGGCCTTATATTTATTGTATAGGGGCCCTAATGGTTTTGAATGTATTATATATTGAAATAACCGGTGTACACTTGAGACAATGTTATAATCTGCCATGCAGCAAGACAAATTAGTTTCAGTGGGATCCCAGTTATTCGTAGGTCCCGAAATACCCGTAGGTCCCCAGATATCCATTGGCTGCCAGATACCCATGGATCTCCAGTTCCCCGTTGGTCCCCAGATACCTGTGGATCCACAGATATCTAGGGCTCCCGGATACTCGTGGGTTTCTAGATTTCCGTGTGTTCCTAGATATTAGTGGGCTCTTGGATAATTGCCTATTCTTCTTAGTAAATACAGTCCTGTATATCCCATTGTTTTATTAGAATATTAATAGTTTACAGAAATCTAATATATATTGTTGCAATATTTAAAAAAATATATTTTTGGTAAATTTTTCTAACGAAAAGAAAATTAAAGCGAGTAATTTTGCTAATCCATTTAGATTTCAAATTTCTGTTTTTAAATGCGCGTCTATTTCAGAGATGAGCATACTACCTCCGTTGAGCCAAAAGTGACCCACCATTCGGGTGTGCACGACCCACCACCCGGGTCTGCACGACCCGCAATCTGGGTTTGCGAGGCCCGCGAAAAGTTTGCAAAATTTATTGATCAAACCTTCAATATCTTTCTTCACTGAATGAAAAAGAAAATATGTTGTTTTTATTTCTAACGTCCAGTCTATTGTCGGATGCAATAGCCAGTGATCGCATCAAATCAAAGTGCTTTGGATTTTGGGGTTAGGGGTTTGGAGTTTAGATTCGTTTGAAGGGTTGCCAGGTTTGGCATCATAAATTTTATGGGAATCGGATTCGTATTTCAATTATTGTTTTTGAGGGGTTATGATTTGGGTTGGCATTTAAAAAT
>CAUZXS010005739.1:0-2500 GCA_963585895.1 Sepioteuthis lessoniana | reverse complement strand
ATATATATATATATATAAGTCGTGCTTACGGCATGGATTTTCTTCTCTCGCTCGCTTTCTCTCTCTCTCTCGCCATCCATCTGTATATTTAATAAACGTATATATATATATATATATATATATAAGATATTATTCAATCAGTTAACCCGGAGTTGGGAATAAATCCAATTAAGACCAATAAAATATTCAAAAATAGATTATCAAATTTAAATAATCCTGGTAACGAGCTCAATGTCAATAAACTTCTATTTATTTTTTAGAGTATTGGTTTATATCAATGCTTTTAACAGGATGGAAATAAATTTATTATCCTAATGTGACCGTTTGTTGTTTTTTTTAGAGAATATCTATCTATCTATCTATCTATCCACATCATTATCATGTCGTGCTAAGAGCACGGATTTTCCTGACTCTCTCTCTCCATTCGTCTCTATCATCCACTGCATTCGGCAGGTCCTCTAGACTACAACATGTGTTCGTACAAATCTATTGTTGCTAAGTTCTAGCCAGACGTCCAACACCTGCTCGTCCGTGTGAAGAGCTCCACAAGAGAACGTCGCTTATGAGCTCACCATTACTTCTTCAGCAGTTTCCCGCGTGTCTTGTTCGTTTCATTTGAAGGTTATCGGTCATATGGAAGTGGGACCTATCCAATGAAATAAAACAAATTTTTTCCAAGCTGCAGTCGTGTCCATACTATTGTATGGATGCACCACATGGACGCTGTCTAAGCGCATGGAGAAAGAGTTTGACGGTAATTGCATAAGAATGCTATGAGCCATATTGAACAATTCCTGGAAGCAACATCTAACAAAACACCAGATATACGGTTACCAACCTTCTATCTCGAAAACCATTCATATCAGATGAGCAAGAATATGTATATATATATATAATCAAGCACACACCTTGTTGAGTTTGCCGTAATTATTCGTGCATAGCACATTTTAAAGCTTAAAAGTTCGGAGTACGTATTATACCTAAGACCAAAGGATTAACTCTTTATCCGGTTATTTTTAGTTGTTACAAGTTCATTACTCCCAGGTCCACTCTGAGCCATATGTTAGGGTTCCATCTATGGGTCAAATAGATTTGAGATAATGAAATGTTTAAAATGATTGTGAAGGTATATTTTTGTACAGTATATGACTAGAGATCATGATTGTTAAACTGAATTTGGCATAAAATAACCCAACAAGGGTTGACATGTCATTTGATCAATCAATCAACTAACGGATCATAAAATGCAAAATGTCTCTTGCTGGAAAAATAATGATTATAGTAATAATTCGTGTATAACACGTGTCATTTTGCGCTCATTTAAAACCTGAAAGTTCGGGTGCGTATTATACACAAGAACTAAATATTTGCTTTTCTTCCGGCAACTTACATCGCCATATTCCAGACGGTTGAACCAAATTTAAGTTATATCTATGATCCAAACTAACCATTCTTTTGAATGCCATTACAGAGAAATAACCACTTGAATGTGTGTTTGTTTATAATATTCTTTCTTCTAGAGTGAGTTTTATTTTGGCATTTTTGTATAAACATGTCCATGTGGTTGCTCTTGATAATGTGTAAATTTTTTATTCGAAAACATAAGTAAGTTGTATAAATTTTTATTTCTAGTCTATACGAACCGATGAAAAGTTTAACAAATGCTAAATCTAACCGCTAAAAATTCTAAAAGTCAGTGATAGAAGATAATCTATACAATCGAGTTATACACGACTTCGCGTTTTGAATGACTTCTAAGTCTTAGCTACAATTGGCCCCGTCGGTTGTGGCTGTAGAATACACTGACTGCATCTCTGCAAAGCGGTAAGACTTCCCCAAGGAGTGTCCTGTGGCCTAGTCGGCTGGAGCTGCAGAATACACCGACCGCATCTCTGCACAGGAGTAAGACTCTCCCAACGAATGTCCTGTGGCCCAGTCGGTTGTGGCTGTAGAATACACCGACCACAACTCTGCACAGGAGTATGACTCCCCCATCGAGTGTCCTGTGGCTCAGTCGGCTGTGCAGCAGAATTCACCGACTGCAACTCTGCACAAGGGTAAGACTCTCACAACGAGTGTTCTATGGTCCAGTCGGCTGGGGCTGCAGAATACACTGACTGCATCTACTTAGAGGGATAAGACTCACCAAAACGAGTGTCCTGGATATAACATTAAACAATCTGATGGCGAGGCACCAGCAATGCTGGAGCTTTGGGGAATACAGAGTACCCTTTTATTGCCATAGCTCCCTGGTTTACTCTGGCTCGGAGTGGTAGTACCTGACAGGGTCCTTATTTATGTATTAAATAGAACTAAACAGAGTACTTATGCTAAACTGAATTTCTGAAAAAGAAATGTTTTTGACTCTTAAACTGTGTACTGATGTTAAACTGAATTGTTTGAAATAGAACTGTTTTGACATTTAAACTGCGTAGTAAGTTAGTAAAGTTGGCGACGGTAGTCGAGAGCCACCAGAAGGCTACCTTTTCAATTGCTACTA
>CAUZXS010005738.1:5000-149890 GCA_963585895.1 Sepioteuthis lessoniana | reverse complement strand
GTCGTCCTGCTTTTGCACGGCCATGTGTGGGGGTCCATAAGAGTACATCTCTTATGAGTTCGTTCCTGCTTCTCCAGCAGTGTCCTGCATGTCTGGTTTGTCTAACTTGAATAGTTTTCGTGATAGGAGGCAGGTGGCCGTACAGTTGGTGTCTTGTGGGGTGTTGCCGCCAGGACTTGTTCAAGATTGCACGCAGCATTCTTGTGTAATTGCCGTCTAGCTTCTTCTCCAGCCGTTTTGTTAGCGTCCATGTAGTGCACCCGTATAGCAGTATCGACGTGACCGCTGCCTGGAAGAAACTGCGTTTCATTTTATCGGTTAGGTCTGATTTCCATATAATCGATAGCCTATTGATAGCTGTCCATGCTTTCGTTAACCTCGTGTCGATGTCCTTTTCGGTTGATTCGACGCTGCTTTCTAGGTATGTGAATTTGTCTACTAGTTTAAGAGGGGTTCCGTCTAGAGTGGAGATGTCCCCCGTTTGATTATAGCACATATATTCCGTTTTGTGTGCATTAACATAGAGGCCTATGCCTGCGGCTGCTTGTTCCAAACTATGCAGTAGTGCTTCGGCTTGGTCGGGTGTATTTGCCAGTATCGCTATGTCATCGGCGTAGTCGGCGTCGGTAATTGTTTTTGCGGCGTACCTTCTGCTTCTTTTCTTCGTCAGCTCGAAGCCATTCTCTCTGATTTTGTCAATCGATGTTCTAAGTACGTAGTCTAGACAAGTGATAAAGAGGTACAGAAAGTCAGGTAGACCTAAAAACGCGGATTCCGAGACCATACTACCAAAGCCATCATGTAACACCTAGAGAGTACCGGGAAAACTCAGCATCTCACAGTTCAGTGTGGTTCATCACCTTCATGATCTCGACAAAAGCATCCGAAGATGCAGAACTGTGCTTGACGTTATGAAAAAAATTGCAAAAACTTTTGACTCACCCGGTATTTAAGATACGCAACAATTCAAAGATTGAACAAGAATGTCAAGTTAAACAAATGTAAAAAAAGTTCTGTTTTTTTTTTCTTTAGAAGATGATCATTTATTTAATTTTACTGAACATTTGTAATGTCAGTTATTGAAGGTTTTTTTTTTTCTCACGCTGAATTTACAAATAACGAAGTTGTCATAATTGCTCGGTAAGCTAACTGTAATAAATTCAGCATAAGATTCCAGTTAAATGTTAGAGAGAGAGAGAGAGAGAGAGAGAGAGATTCCTACCAACTTTTTGACAAATAACAATGGTGGAACCGTTTGTTCCGTTTTCCTTACTCAATGGTGGAACTGCTACTTCCGGTTTCTTAAAAATTCTAAAGCCGAGTAACAATAATAGTTTTTGAATAAAACTTTCTGGTTGGAAACGAAAGGAATAAATCACAGTTTCAAAATCCTTGCCGAGCGTTGTGTGATGTTCTGAAAGTTTCAGTGAAAGAAAGTTTAGAATGTTTTATGTGAACAGTAGAAGAAAGAGTCTCGTGTATCACAGACAAATGGTTGGTTGGTTCGTTTGTTGGTTGGATGGAATTATGGCATGTCAGTCTTTTCTCGAAGTCAGTTTAACATCTTTATCTCAAACAGATTTAACTCATAGATAGAATCTAAACAGGTACTACCAGTCTGGGTTAAAGTGGACCAGGGGGTAATGCAACGAAAATGTGACTCCACACTCTGCATAGCTCCAGAACTAGAGTCTCACTATCAAATGCAGTTCAGTCTTATACAGAATATACTCCTTTTTTTATCTACAGAAGATGCTGTCAGCGAATTTCACGTCTTGCCGACAGGGTGGATCTGACAAATGGTTGAGTTTTCTTATGACGGCTACGTAAGATGACATTTACTAACAAGATCCAGTCATTTTTTCTTATTTCCACTACTGAAAATTCAACTCAAGAGTAAGAACATCGAGGGCATTAAAAGAAATACGAAAACGTAGCATCACATCTTAATAAAACGATAAATACAGAGAATTTTAATTTGAATTCTAAAATTCAAATGACAAGTGTACAATTGATCATCTTATTTAATTAAAGTGGAATCTAGACTTCATTTCGATGAGTCAATTCTCAAGACTTTTGATGAAATATAAGATTGTGTAAGTACAGCAGCCTCCAGACTCACCAGTCCAAGCTCCTGTTACCGAAATTGAAAATTCAAGAGTAAGATTTGAGGATGTGGGGAATATTAAATAAAACGTAACAGTTTAGCATTATCCCATATCAAAAAAGAACTTTCAGAGAAGCTTCGATCAACAAAGAATAATAAGTGGACTATTTTTCTTTTAAATTTCCGCTTCATTCATTGTTCATTTCTACCTTGATAAATACAGCTTCAAGTTTGAATATGATCAGGATGCAACACAGTATCAATATTCAAGCTGAATACAGCTGGTTTGAATTCAGTTTTCCTTCTCCTAGACTGGTTGCTTTACCAGATCAGTCTAAAGTACTATTTACCCATAGCTGGAGAGAGAAGAGACGGATTTATTCCTTTCTCAATACCATTAACACGAACAGAAATGCAGCTTCGTGTCGTAGTATCCCATTGCCTACGATGATAACCGTTACTTTGCGTGCGCCATTGTAAGTACTGTACCATTGTAAGTACTGTATTTACTAAGATTTATTATTTTGTCACCAGGCCACAATACTAGAGCATCTAATCGTTTAAGATGATCTTGTTAACAACAATACTTTTGTTGTACAGAGCAGATGTTATTTAAACAACAAATATGAAGCCAGTAATTTCTGAAGAAATTATAAACAATCATAATGATTATTTTTAGATCTTTAAGCGAAGATTTAGATTGAGATTTAGATTATAATAATAATGATAATAATGTTCGTACTTTATTTTCATTTTATTTTTCATAATTATCCAGTACTTAAAATATGAAATATAATTGCCTGTTAAGACAAATAAACGGTTGTAATTTCATATGAATCTATTAACATTCAATGTGATTGACAAGTAGGATTTTTAATATCTAATCTCTGAATTTGTTATAGTATTTAATTCAAATAAATCATTCAAATCTAATTCATAAGCAGAATTATTTCGAATCATTATTAGCATTATAGTAATTTACTAAGATTTCTTTTGCTCAGATGTGGCACAATGCCGTATGAATGGGGCAACCAATGAGATTCGACCTCATTCGTGTAGGTTTGCTAGGCTAGCTTTTTCATTTATTTTTTTTTACGAATGTTATTATTCATACGGAAAAACTGTTATAGTTCAATGCTACTGTTACGGTCCTAGTCGGGTGACACAGTAGTAAGTCAAGTCTTCAGTATTCGAAATCTTACGTAGCGTCTCGGTTTCAGCGACGATGGTAGACCGAATCTCTCTCTCTCTCTCTCTCTCTCTCTCTCTCTCTCTCTCTCTCTCTCTCTCTCTCTCTGGGGGGGTCTCCGTCTCTGTCTCACTCTCTCTTCTGACTCCAACTCTAACTCTCTTC
Organism: Sepioteuthis lessoniana; assembly: GCA_963585895.1. Lineage (NCBI taxonomy): Eukaryota > Metazoa > Mollusca > Cephalopoda > Myopsida > Loliginidae > Sepioteuthis > Sepioteuthis lessoniana. The sequence goes on along the minus strand of CAUZXS010005738.1, from coordinate 146,429 downwards.
GGACTCTCTTTCTGAGATGTCAAAAACTCCAGTTTATATTGAGTTTGGGGGTTAGCTGAGCGTAGGGGTTAGCTGGGTGTAGTATTTGCTCATCTTTAACGTCAATTTTTCATCATCCCAATTTTCTTTAAAACAGTTTTCCAAAGTTAGAGAATTGTCAAACCATTTTCTTTTTGTGGTCCAACGGCTGGATACATCCTTTCAACTACAACCTACTTTAATTTTTATCCCTCACCCAATAATGGTATTTGCAGGATCTTGGGGCTCACTTGTTCTTACCACTATCTCTACCAGGCCCTCATCTCTGGGTCAGTACCGCAGTCTTTTTGTGATAAATCTGATTTCTAAAATGGGTAGGCAAAGGAAGGGTTACAAATTTATCCAACGACCTAATTTTTTCAATCAGACCAACTACCAAACATTTTTAATGCAAACAGATTTACCTTTTCTGATAATTTCATGAATAAACCAGACATTATTTGTCTCCAAATTTTAGTTGTCTGAATAATATTAAGCTGTAGATTTCCTTATCAGAGCCATCAGGTCAATTTTTAAACGTGAAATAAATCTATTCCATTTCTGATAACCTCAGAAATAATCTAGACATTTTTCTTCGCCTGAACCTGACTGCTTGTCAAAATCAGCTCATTTTTGTGTTTCCAAACTTTTTTTCTTTATCCAAATAATATTTAAGCAATTAAGATTCTCTTAAGAGTATAACACTTACCTTTTTCACTTAGTATACTTAACTTCAAGTGATTAACCCTCCTCCAAATTCCAGAGTCACAGTAGTATCAACATATTAGTTTACTTTTTTATTCATCGATTTATTTATTTATATATACATCAATTCATTTTCTCGTTCTTTTTGTGTATGTGTATGTGATTATTTTCTATTTTTTAAATCAATATTGGGCAAAGTGAAGAAGGAAATTAAAAATAACATTTGATATTATTTACGATTAAAATATTATGTTAAACTTACTAATGAATATTCTCTACCCTCACTTCCAGTGTAAAATATAGTTCGTTGGGACACGCAAACTTTTTTCGGGGTTTCGAGAAGGTACATCGTTCTCTTTTGAATTCGATACGCATAAATGTATAATATAATTTATGACACAACATAAATTCTCTCTTTTGGGATTATTATTAAATATGATGATAGAATATTTTTTCGCAGATGGTGTCAGCAAAATAAAAAAAACACCCCTTTGCAGTGAGAATAAAATACACCAAAACCATTCTTTATGACACACTTCGCATCAGTCTTCTTGAGAATAAGAAAAGATCACGTCTTTCAATAATGAACTAAGTTTGGAGCAACTGGAACAAAATTCTCTTCTCATGTTGTTAGATATCAGGAACAGGATAATCTTAATCCTGACATACCAAGATATTCAATACAACCAATAAAAATGAAAACGTAAGAAAAATGGTCAAAAGTGGATTGTAAAGAAATATTATATGCTTTTTTTTTATACAATTAACAAACCATTAGATAGAAATGTAACTCAAGGAACCAACAACATAAGACGAGAAAGGACTAAATATAAAGATACACATGTAATACCCACGCCTGTCGTCCTCGAGCAATTTTTCCAGCGGCCGTTTTCCCACGCTGTAATGTTCCCGGGGTTGGTAGGAAAATGCCGAAGTCTCAGGATGGGTCCACAAGATAAACAGTAAACGAAACGAGTGACACAACTTGGATAGATTTACACGTTCTTTATTTTGCTCAAAGTTGAAAATACACGGCTGATGGAACAGTCGAGAATTGAGAGCATTCGCTTTGATTTTGTTGACTGCAGTAATCACAGTCGATAAGGATTCATGTAGCTTCTCATTCAAATTCTTTGCCTCTAGCTGTTGTCGATGGATCACACAGTGAACTGTGAGGACTCTCGGAACAGCTTTTTTCAAATAACTTAGAAATTCACGGTGGCGACCAACCATGGACGGGGCGCAATCAGTAGCACGAGATGATGTTTGTAAGTGGAATGCTTTTTTTTCTGGAAATAGTCCTCCACAGCTCGATACACTGATTCTCCTTTGGTATCTGTTTCCAGGAGACGTGCAAACAATAATTCTTGACACAGTGACCTACCCTTGATGAAGCGTACCTATGCGAGAAGTAGCGATTCGTTTCCCGGAAGAGTGGATTCGTCAACTGCAAACTGAACTCAGTTGTCATCAACATCTTATGGAGGGTCTCGTCGACGTTTTCAGCCATTTTGTCGACTCTTCGTTGAACTGAGTTGTCACTGAGAGAAATCGATTCAATGACTTGTTCAGGAGATTTGTGCAAGACTGTTTTAATAACCACTTTAACAGCAGGCAGAATCAGTTCTTCTCCAATAGTGTGGGGCTTGCCAGCTTTCGCTATCAGCAAAGAAATGTTGTAAGAAGCCTTCAGACCGTCATCTGAATTTTTCGATGAGGAAATAAACATATTCATTGTTTTTCGCTTCAAAAATTGATCTCGAAGAGAATGAATGAACGCAAGTGTTTTACAAGATTTATCGGGATGAATCTTCTGTAAATGTTCGAGGAGTCTAGACGGCTTCATTGCTTCATTAGAAAAGTTTTTCTCACAAACCAAGCACATGGGTTGTTATGGATTGGTCGGTGATTGTATAAATCCATACTTCAAGTACTCCACAGAGTATTGCCTACACTTCTTTTTCGATGCTCCTGGGGTTGCCATGTATGTATGCTGCCCTCGCCAAATGTTAATAAACATCTTGCTTAGACTGCCAGAATAAACTCGGACTCACGCATAAAGGAATACGAACTAATTCTAAAATTATGAAAGAGAAATGTATTCCAACGTGAGACAGGTAAATTTCTGAAAGAAAAGGCGATTGTAACAAGTAGAATTTTAGTTTGCTAAGTAATAAAGCGGGTAAAAGCGAGACAAGTAGTACGGCAAATAGGAATAATTGTGGGGATTTAGGAATTAACAATAAAACTCCCAACCGGATGTTGACTCGTCGGCTGCCACATACAAAATGTATAAACGCGTCGCTACGCATAAGGCTCCACGAATCCATCCGGTTAAAAATCAGAAAAAAAGAAAAATAATAAAAAGTAAAGTAGCCAATGGGAAGCGGTCGCGCCAAAATTAGAAGGATTTTGGAGTGACGAATTTGGAGCCGGTGGAGAGAGATAAATACTCAGGTTTTCTGTGAACCGAGTCATGAGGACAAAAGAGACCCAAGGAAGCACGTAAATACGATAACCAGTAGAGAAGTAACGTGCGCCCTCGAGTTAAAAGCCGAAACTACCTTTCTGCTAGTTCCACTGACTGACCATAAAAGAAAGAGAAGAAAAGAAAAGAAAAAGGAATAAGTACTCTTTAAAAACATTCTCCTCCTTTCCCCTTTTTTTCTTGATATCTGACTTTCCAGCACTTCGAAAATTTACTACTTGCAAAGGGGAACTTCTGAACATTCAAATCCAAGTTGACGTTTTTTGTTTTATAAAAATTTTTTAAATATTAGATGTTCCTTGTTTGTCTTGTGTTAAATGAAGTTTTTTTCTCATTGTATGTTGTAACACTCCAAAACCCAACCAACAGGCCATATAATATTCCGATAATATTTAAACTGAAGGCAATAAGTAGGAAGTAAACATGGTGAGATAAGGCAAATGAAACATACCAGAGTCATGTTGAAGGGGAGATTGAAGCAAGAAGGAAAGAATGCGTGTTGTTGGGAAAAAATGTCTGGCGGAATGGTTGAAAGTCCCTCCGAGAAGAATAATTCTCGTAACTTTCGCGATGCCGAGAGTTTGGGATTAATTAATAAAGAGAGGATAAACTCCCAAGAGCAGAGCTTAAAGCAACCCGAAAGAGAAATGAAGAAGGGGAGAAGAAATGAGAAATAAAAGTAATGGAGATAAAAAAGGGGCAGAAAGTTTAACGTCGCAGCGAGAAAACGGGAAGTAAACAAAGGGGAAAGCGGTAACCAGGGGAAAATTGTCCCTTACGAAGAGAGTTCTGGATACAGACGTGACACGTACGTCTAGTAGCAGCGACTGGGGGATGCTTAATTAAATCGCCCCGTTTTTCTGGCCTTTCTACCAACACCAATGTCACATTTTACTGTAATTGCTCCAACGCCCCCTTCACAATTTCAACGCCCCCATCCGACTGTTTACTCGCCAGCGGCCCTCTGAAATTTCATATCACCCCCCGGGGGGCGGTACCACCACTTTGAAAACCACTACATTAAACAACCCAAGCAAGCATTGTTGTATGTCCTCAGTGCCATATATCGGACTCCCAGATGGACAAGTCCCTAACATCCTGCTTTTTTTTCTGCTTCGAGTGCCGCGAGTTGCATGAAATTGATTCTAGCTGGGTTTAGGGCTATATAGTCTGATTCTATCTTGTATTTTGCAATTACTCTTAGCTCTTGTTTTGTTCCAGCACAAGGGCTGGATAAATTAATCGCTTGGAAGATTTCAAATATACTTTCTTTTATTTAATAGGGGTATCAGCACCAAGGCTAACAATTGTGTTGTTTCTATTAGCGTAATACAACCCAGAGAGTTATAGTAGCGCTATAATCCCAAAATGGTGATCAGCGGGCAACTGAAGCTGGTGAGGAAGTGCTGCTTGAATCTCGGGCAAGATGTCCTTGGGTGAGCATGTCTAATTTAATCCTAACATGTTCGAGAGACAACGGCAACGACTGCGTGGCCCGTCGCTATTGATGGCCATCAACAGAAATTGTGTCACAAAACCTCTAAGCTTCAGCAGTTCAACTGACAAGGAATGCGTCATCTTGCCAAGTTTGTTCTGCATATTCAGCACGTTCTTAATCAACCGATTGATGGTTTGCCTATTTTTAGCCAGATCTATCTTAGTAACATACACCCTTACACGTAACAGCAAGAAGTTCAAAAACAATAACAAGAATATGCCAGCGAGAATCTGAACAGACAAAATAAGGTAGTATGAAATACGGCTTACCTTAGAAGAGTATTCACTAATTATTTGCAGGTCCCCTGCTTTTTTTCTCAAGCAGATTGAATATCCGTTTGCAACTGCGGCGGTCGATATCTTTCTTTTATGTGTTTTTGTCTTTCCAGTTGTATATCACCCAGAGTCCTTTTCCAATCTGTCTTTATTTTTCTGTTCAGTCACGTCGGTTCACCAAAATCCGGACTTTAAGTGATGTTTTCGCTGGTTCCAAATCCAGGTCACGGCACCAGTTGTGATACCCACGCCCGTCATCCTCGATCAATTTCTTCGGCGACCGTTTTCCCACGCTGTGATGTTGCCAGGGTTGGTAGGAAAATGACGAAGTCCACAAGATGAACAGCAAACTGACTGACTCTAATTAAAAAGAATCGCTGCTATTTATTTAAAAATCTCAAAACAACCCCACTCCCCAACCCGGGGTTTTAAATTTTTCAAGAAGTGACATAGGAATGAAATTTGGTCTGGATAAATGCGCGAAAGAAAGGTTTGCTGGTAAAGTTTAAGAATATCATTTAAGATATAAACATGGAAATTACTGCGTTAGAACACAACAAAACCTAAAAATACTTTAGAATTAATGAAGTCAATGGTATTAATCATACTATAAATGAATTTAAAAAATACGAAAAGAATCTTATCGGAGAATAAGAGATATATCAAGAACATAGCTGAATGCAAATGTGAATTTATAGCAATTAACACGCTGGTAATATCAGTAGTTACATAGTTTTGATAGAATAAACAGGACATTAGCTGAAATATAAAAAAAAAGATGGATGCTAAAGTTAGGAAACTAATAACCTGCCATAGAATGCATCACCCAAGACCAGATATAGATCGTCTCTACGTCGAGAGAAAAATGGTGGAAGAGGATTATTCCAACTAGAAATGAACATAGTATTAAAAGAATTCTTAGACACTACCACAGATTGGATGCTACAGTTAGTAAACTCACATAAGAAGCCAAAGAAAAAATACATTTGTAGAGAAAGCAATAAATTTGCAAATCAAGTCGACCTCACACCAAAAGAAATAAACATAAAAATAAAGTAATTGAGGCTGCAAAAACATAAAAAGGAAGCAAAAGCGCAAATACTATAGCAATTTAAAATCACTTGGGAATAAAAAACCCTACATGAACAATATGCACAAAGAATTTGAAATGTTGATATGCATATAGTATAGACTAATCGAAGGCTGAAAATACTAGACTGATGTCGAGGAGAGGGGGGTTAATAGAGCTGCACATAACCAGAGCCTAAACACTAGGAACTATCAGTCAAACACCATTAAAAAACGGATCAAAGCCAGCATGTAGATTATGCAAACAAAAAACGGAATCACTTAGTGGCCGGTTGCCCAATCCAAAAACCAATAGAATATAAAGTAAGGCATGATAAAGCAGAACATTATACACATAAAAGTTTGTGAATAATTTGGAATATTGGATCGTAAAACATTTTATGAACACCAACCAGAACCAATAACAGAAGCAAAAGGAGCAAATATTCTCTTGTGACTTTGCTAGCCAAACTGACCGAAAAATAAAGAGCTATAGATTTGATATAGTAGCTAAATACTATTAAAATATATATCCTCTAATTGATTTGGCAGTTCCAATGGACATCAGTCAAAGAATATAATAAAATAAGTCCTGGGAATTGAAATTCAAAAAATGTGACTCCTTAAAACTACCACCGTACCAGATATAGTGAAAACCCTGGGTATGACCCAGTAAGGGACAGATAAATACATTAACAAGATCCTAAGCAGTCCCTGCCAAAATGAAATATTAAAAAAATTGCACTTTGTGAAACTGCTCACCTTCTCAGGAGTATTAAAGATATGAGGGGAAAATTACACCCAAAAGAAGCAGCAAAATCATAAATACATAGAATATATATATAAACACTATCTTCCCTCACGCTATGTCTTGGGTAAATACTTGGTGAAGGACGGTAAGAAACCGAAAATAAAACTGAAAATTTAATAATAATAATAATAATAATAGAACATAAAAGAGATGGTGATACCAATTGTACAGTCACCAAAGGATTGGTACAAGGACTGGAGAACATGGAAATAAGAGGGAGAGTGGAAACCATCCCAAACTACAACATGATTGAGATCGGCCACATTACTAAGAAGAGATCTGGAGACTTGAGGAGACACACTGTTACACAGACTCTAGTGGGAAAACTATCTGCTAATGCGGGGAGGAAACTCTGAAAAGAGTAAAAAAACAATAATAACAATAAAACAGACAGCATCAAACAAGCGGAGATGAAAGAAAAAATTAAAAAAGGATACCTCAGGAGAACGAGAAAACTCCTCGAAACCAAACTACATAGTAGAAATTTCATCAAAGGGATAAATACTTGTGATATCCCTCTTGGAAGATACTCAGGGCTATTCTTAAAGTGGACGAGAAAAGAACTTCAACAAATGGACCAGAGAACAAGAAAACTCATGAAGATGCATAAGTCCTTACATCCCAGAGATGACTGTGACGCGGCTTGAAATATTTATCCCAAGACGGGAGTTTATTTTTCGCACGTGTCAAGTCGGGGCAGTCTGGTACTTGATCCCTCGCAAAATAAGTTCCAGTTAAGATTCCTTCTTCGGGCACATGGGGAACTGGCAGATAATGTGGGGGTTAATTTGGGGCAAGACTGACCGCCGCTGGCAAGGGATTTCCACATTTCACGTTACACACACACACACACCAGGCCACTACCTCTTCCTACCCCTAGGATAATGGAAAATATGGGCCTCTAGGTTTAGATATAATAATATTAATTATCGTAGTCGACAATTCCAATTTCCCGTGTAATATTTTTAAAGGCTAATAGGACATTTAGCGAGAATGAATTGAGGTGAATGAAGCTGAAAAGGAACATGCAAAAGACAACTTGATAGGCAGACAACACAATGAATAAATTTCGACACAAGGAGAGATATAAAATATAACAAGGTTTTTAATACATGCGGACACACATATTTACGTGTCGGCTATATTATCACCGGATAATATCAAAATGCAAATGTCTTTCTTCCTTATTCTTTTCTTTCTTCCTTCTTTAAATTGAGAGAGAGAGAGTATGTACTTGCAATACTTAGGAAGGGTGGAGGGAGAAAACGGTCTTAAGGTTTACTTAGCTTTTCGACGGGTTCCTTCTGAGAGTATTTTCTCTTTTACGTGCTAGCTTGAGGGCATCTATTATCTTCTTGTCCAAGATTCTTTCCGCTTTTCCCCGGAATTTCGGCGACAGTTTAAATACATCTTATCACGCTAACTGCTGTCCTGAAACCCGGCTCTGCTTCTTCGCCCGGAGTTTGGCATCAGATCCCCGTCCTCTCACGGTGACCTCTGTCCTCAAAAACTAAATTCTTTTTTCCCATTTCCGCTGACGAAAAGGGTGCTACTTCCGCTTTAGGGTTCTGGCCTATCACTTGGCCTCTTTCTTCTTCCTTCACCTTGTCAGGCGATTCGTTCGGACTACTATATGTCCCTATACCCCCTTCTTTATCCATCCGGTCACAGAGTGCAACATCTCTTGGCTTTCATTCTGACCTGGATTTGTTACTTGGCTGCGAGGAATTGACCTACATTCCTTATTCCTCTTTTAACGGTCAGTCTTTGGCGGCCTGTTAATTCAAACACGGAGGGGTAGGTGAAACTTCTTACTTCTCTCCTCTCAGTGGTAGACCACGTGACATGACGTAGACTGACTGTATGCGTCAAGAAAAGAAGGAGGAAGAGGACTTACCAGGATTCAAGATAGCTACAACGACTAGAAGATTACATAAAAAAAGTGTGGAAGAAGACTAATTACAGCGACTAGAAATAGTACAGACAACACAATCATCAACAGAACAAAAATAAACAGAAAACAAAAACGTGAAGAAAAACAACTGTATGGGCATTTCAAGTGACAAACAAGCGAAAGTGTACTCAAGAAAACTTGGACATGACTAAGAAAGGGAAACCTTAAAAGAGAAACTGAAGATCTTCTGATAGTAGCACAAAACAACGCCATAAGGACTATGTTAAAGCAAAAATAGATAAGATACAACAAAATAGCAGGTGTAGATTATGTGGTGATAGAGACGAAACGACCAATCACATGATAAGCAAATGCTGTAAATTAGCGCAAAAAGAGAATAAGACTAGACATGACTATGTGGACAAGGGGATCCGCTGAGAATTGGGCCAGAAATTGAAGTTTGAACAAACGAACAAATGGAATATGCAGAACTTGGAATCCGTCCTAGAAAATGAGACGCATAAAATTCTCTGGGATTTGGAGATTCAAATGGATCATTTAATTTCGGCCTGACGACCAGACTTAATGATAGTCAACAAAAAAAGAACCAGCCGATTAGTGGACTTTGCCGTTCCAGCTGACCACTGGGTAAAACTTAAAGAAAGCAAAAAGAGAGATAGGTATCTAGACCCTGCTAGATAAATGAAAAATCTATGAAAGTGACAGTGATACCAATTGTAATAGGTGCGCTCTGTACAGTCACCAAGAGATTAGTACGGGGACTGTAGGTTTCGGAAATAAGAGGACGAGTGGAATACTGAAAGGAGTCCTGGAGAATTGTGGAGACTTGCTGTCACTCGGACTCCAGTAAGAAACCATTGGCTAACGCTGGAATGAAAAACTCTCAAAAGAGTAAAATAATAATAATAATAACCAGACGATCAGGCCTGATAATAATCAACAAAAAAAAAGAACTTGCAAAAATGTGGACTTTGCTGTCCTGGCTGACCACAGAATAAAGTTAAAAGAAAACGAAAAGAAGGATAAGTACCTGGACCTTGATAGGGAATAGAAAAACGGTGGAACAAGAAAGTGACGGTTATATCAATTGTAATTGGTGCTCTTGCTACAGTCACTAAAGGATGGGTACAAGGACTGGTGGACTTAGAAATAAGAGGACAGGTGGAGAATCATCCAGCCTACAGCATTATTGAGATCAGCCAGAATACTGCGAATAGTCCTGGAAACTTGTTGTCACTCAAACTCCAGTGAAAGACCATCTGCATTAACTGATGTGAAAAAACTCTTAAGGAGTAAAATATTAAGTACCTAATAGACAACATCAAACTATTTGCAAAAAAATGAAAAAGAATTGGAGACTAATACAAACAATAAGAATATACAGTTAGGATATAGGACACGAATTTAGCATAAAAAATGTACCATGAGAAGCGGAAAAGGCAAATAACGGAAGGAATTGAACTGGCAAATCAGGGACGTTAAATGCTCGGAGAAAAGGAAACCTACAAGTACTTAGGAATCTTGGAAGAAGACATCATCAAATAAGAGATGAAAGAAAAAAGTTTAAAAGAGTATCTCAGACAAACGAAAACAACTTCTCGAAACAAAAATTTGTCGCAGGAATCTCATCAAAAAGAGATAAACACCTGGGCAGTCTATGAACAGCTCACCCGGCCGATTCACTCAGAATCAACCTGGTCACGGCAACCAAATATGAAAATGTCTGCCGTGGAGTTCACTCGAGCATTTGACGTCTGACCTCCCCAAGGAGTGGGGGAGATCAAATCTCAGCTGAATCAGCTGTCTGCCAAAAATGTGAATTTTAGATCCAAACAACTAGATTATGTGTTCACGCCGAAAGCCGAAATAACCGGACCGGCTGATCATTCAATATTAAAAAAAAAAATAAAGATAAAAAGTTGAACTCCAGAGAACGAACAAACACGGGGTTGAATAATGAAATAATAATGTTTTTAGTAATGAAAAAAACAGTTAACAATCACGAAATAATTGTTGTTATTTCTATGTTCTTTTCCCCATAAATACGAGCAGAATGTCTCAGAATCTAGCCCCTATCTTGCGGCGGTCAGTCTAAGTCCACAGTCAGTTTTTCTCACTTAGACTCACTAAGTACGTTACATTAATCTTATCTCCAGCTTGTTGAAACAACAGAGATGTGAGAGGATCTGGTTATCTCCGAGTCTGGTGCAAGGCCCTTTCGATAGGAGCCTCAAGTCCGCAAGGTTTCTCGCCGCACTCTGCCGCACTCCAGGTAACTGTCGGTAAAATTTGGTTTATATAATTGTTTATCCTGTTTCCAAGTGGGCGTATATCATCAACGATCTGTAATTAAATCTTCAACAATTAAGTCCATGCCTCAACACAAATCCTGGTGCAACTGCTACCATAGGGGTTAGTTCCCCCTCCTCTCTCCCGCAAGGGGACGGACCTTTTCTCCTCACGTGATTCATACGTCATCACTTCCAAAATTAGCACAAAATTTTCCATTTCTCCAAGGTTGATATTTTTCAGGCTAGCGGCTTTCACCTGGGCTGACCTCCTGTAACCTTTATTTCCTGCTTATCCTCTGTTTTCACTAGTGATTTCTCCGATTCCAGTCCCCTCCCCTCTTTCTTTCTTTCCTGGTTAGAAAAATCAATTTCAACGCTTTTGTAATTTTTCTGCTTGCCAAAAATTAAACAATATTTTTTCTTCCTTCTCATGGTGACAATATATTGGACCACTCTTTTAAAAAAAACAATGAACTGCCCCAATCTTGTAAAATACATGCCAAATTTTTTTTCATTATTAAATCTAGTAGGCTAGACTCCGGTCCCAATCTGCTCTGTTACAGTCCCCCTCGTAAGAAACTCGGGACCATTCTTGAAATAGACGAGAGAGAAACTCGGACAAATGGAAACCAGAGAATAAGAAAGCTAACGCGATGAATAAGGCCTTATATCCGAGAGATAACATAGCAGACTATGAATCAAGAAAAGGAGGAGGAAGCATAGAAGATAGCATGGATGCGTCAATACGAAGTGTCGAAGATAACATAAAAGACTAATTGCAACCAACAGAAACAGTAATGACAACATAATGATCAACAGAGCAATAACTAGGAAACAGAAATAGGAAGAAAAATAGCTGTATGGATATTTCAAGCGAAAAACTGATGAAGACTTATACAAAAAGACCTAGACATGTCTAAGAAAAGTAAACTGAATCTCTTCTAATAGCAGCACAAAACAACGTCAATAGAACCAACTATATTAAAGCTAGAATAGATAAGACGCAACAGAATAGCAAGTGCATCAAACTAGCACAAAAGGAATACAAGACTAGACGCGAGTGAGGAAGGTGATCCACTGGGAATTGTGCAAGAAATTGAAATTTGACCATACTACGAAAGCACAAACCAGAATCCGTCCAAGAAAATGTTGAGATACAAATGGATCACCTAATCCCGGCCAGAAGACCAGACCTAGTGATAATTAGCAAAAAAAAATAGAACCTGCCGAATAGTGAACTTTGCCATCCTGGCGGACCACAGGGTGAAAATCAAAGAAAATGAAAAAAGAGACAAGTACTTTGCAAGACAACTGAAAAAGTTGTGGAACATGAAGGTGATGGTGATACCAACTGTAAATGGTGTGCCTGGAATGGTTCCCCAAAGCTTGCTAAAGGAACTGAAAGTGTTAGAATGTGGAGGACAAACTGAGACCATCCAAACTACTACATTACAAAGATCGACTAGAAAACTGAGAGGAGTTCTAGAGACCTGAGGAGACTTGCAGTTGCTCGGACTCCAGTGAGAGTCCATCAGCTAACGCAGGTGTGAAAAATTATTATTATTATTGTTATTATTATTATCATTAAATCTATGGTTAATGCATCTTTGTTTATTAGCGCGTTTTGGTTGGGGGATAACTATATTGAAAATGAATTTTCTGTTTAAGATACAAAACCAATTTCGCTGCTGTCACAAGACGAAACAGGAAATTTAGTGTAATAAAATACGTAAAAATCAAAAACCATCAAAATGAAGATAGAAATCCAAAAGAATCTTTTCAGACAATACATACATATAAATTATTCAGGCATTTGATATAAATGAAAACAACAGACTACCTAAACAATTGCATCTTAGTCCTCTTAAAAGTATACTTCCCGGAACCTCACACATTTATCTCAGCGTCTTTTCCACTTTACTATAGTCTGAGCAACACTGTTATCTTGGCACAAGTTATCGTCATAGGAAATAAAATTGGTGACTCGTGTTCAAATACTGGATGTGGCTGATTGCATTTTACTACGCGCTAATACACTTGGGGATGGCATGAATCCATCTGTTCGTGCTCCGCTATGGGTAAATAGTAGGGCAGACTAGATTCTCTAGCTTTAGTTTGGCATACAGCCAAGAAGAAGTTCTATTTCAAATAATTCTGTTTAGCATATGTACACATTTTCAATGTCAAAAATTTCTATTTCAAGCTATTCAATTTAGTCAACAAAGTTAAATGGTTTCAAGTGTTGCTATGTATCACTAATAATTCAATTAAACATCTGTCATTTATTTATTTAAAAACAGTTCTATTTCAAGCAATTCAGTTAGCACAAGTACATAGCTCAGTTCTATTTGACCCACAGATAGGACCCTATCAGGTGCTACCACTCCCGGCCAGAGTGGACCTGTGAGCGATGGCAATGAAGGGGTACTCAGCATTCCCCAAAGCTCTAACATTACTGAAGCTTCAACATCAGATTGTTTAGTGTCATATCTAGGACATTCATTGAGGGGAGTCTTACCCCTCTGCAGAGATGCACTCGGTATATTCTGCGGCCCCATCCGACTGGGCCAGAAATTACTCATGTGGTCATTATGAGCACGACGGCTGCACAATACACAAGTTTAATGGTGTCTCATAGCTGATTGAGTAACCTCACAAAAGGATGTCTATTCACAGATGCACAGTAAAGTCTCCTTATTGGTTCTAGCGATATTGAAAATTGCTGAATATGTCCCAGAAAGACATTGCATTTCTTTCTCAAACATCAAAATAATCATAAAAATTACTTGCATATATAAAGTCGATTATCTTTTCGTAAATGTTTGTATGCGTGTGTGTGCAAGCGCGCATATAACGTAAAATTATGACATCAAAATGGTTATTTGTCTAAATTTCTGAGATGAAGCTTGATACTTGTTATTATTTAGAATATTCAGACTATTGACTTTATCTTTATTGTTATAATCACAATGTTTCGGTCGATATGTCCCTTTAGGCCTTCTTAAGGTGTTTTATGTCGAACTCGGGGTTCAGTTCGAGATTCTGTGTGGACTCCCCGAGTTAGACATGAAACATCTGAAAAATGCCGAGGAACATATCGGCAGAAACGTTGTGGATATAACAATAAAGATAAGGTCAATAGTCTGAATATTCTAAGTAATAACAATTATGAAAATAGTTGTCAATTACCATCTCCTTGTTAAGGGTGGAAGAAGTAGTGATCACGGTATGTGCTTACAAATTAACAAAAATCAATCCCAATCTGCACAGACATCTGAAGATCGAATCATATCGTGAAACTGATTATCAATCAATTATAATATAAATGAGAAAAAACGGTTGGATTGTATTCATATGATTCTTATGCCACAATGAATGTTTATCGTCAATATCTTATCACGGGTAGCACCGGAAACATCAGCTAGTTTATGATATATCTCTTGTGATAGTCAACAATTGATATTGGAGAAGTAAACAAAAATCTGTCTTACGTAAGGTGTGTATATCGACTCTGGATTTTTATCCCCAAATCATTTAATTATAATGAGCAAAAACAACAGCAGGCAATAAACTTTCTCTAACCCCTGGCTAAAATATGGATACACCACTCTAAGAGAACATTTCTTCCATTATTTTTAATTCATGAAAAATAAATTAAGCACAAATCTTAGACAAAATCTATTTTATTTAGATTAAAATTTCTCTGATTGTATAACAGTAGAAAGTAAGGGACCAAATTTCTTGTTCTGACTGGCAAATTTTCCCAGGTTAAACTTACTCAAGAAATTTGGTTGTTTTTTATTGAGTTCCACCGGAAGAGATCACTCTAAACAACAGGCATAATGTCTCTCACTGTGAGCAAGTACATTCCTTGATAAGGTGTTATTTTTGTTGGTGATTCCATAGATTTTTCTTCATAACTTAGCTATTCTATAATTTGTTCCCCAACCTTACGTTAAAAAAGTATCGATTATTGACTAAAATATTTTTCCTTAATTTGATGTTCATCCCATGAAGCCAGAAAGTTTAGCTTTTAAATAAAAAAAAGACTTTCTTTCAATTTTGTATTAAGTTTATTTTTCATGGATTAAAAATAATGGAAGAAACATTTTCTAAGTAAGTCCTTATATTTTGCCAAGCCCTGCTGAAATAAAATCTCTTCTTTGTATTTTTCATGTTAGTAATTCGGTTTATCCATTTACTAATCGACAAGCTGGGGTCCACAATTTCCATTAGATATCGTGCTAAACTTCATTATAACGAACAGACTGCAACGGAGACCCTTAATTTATCAAAATGAATATACATATAACAGTAAAGGATAGTATTATACTTTCGTCCTTCTTTCCTCTTGTCCCAGCCGGTTTCTCTGATCGTTTAATGATGTGTTGTACCGAGGCATTAAATAACCCATAAGGAGTTGATATGCCATTAAACAAATGAACTAAAACGAACTATCAGAAACTCAAATGTAAGATTATCTCCGCCTACCATTAACCTACTTTTCTGATTGGATATCTCAGATTTCTGGACTTGTGTCAAACTAAACTAGTACTACAAATACTTGCACTCGTTTGTTCTAACCTATCGTCAAGAGGACTGATGAAATTGTAAACCGCCTAATTAGAAAAAGCAAATTGGATTGCACTCTTCCCATCTCTCACATATTGGGACACTTTTTCAAGAAACCTGATGGTAAACAAGGGTGGGTGCTTGTGTTCTTCTTCATTTTCTTTTCATTTTTTTTCCTTCGATCTCTGATGTTTTCTTTCGCCTGTTGAATACGAAAACAATGAGTTGACATTTTTCTGCCAAACAAACAATATATTTTTTGTTATTTTTGTTGTTGTCTGTTGGCTTGTTTGTTAAAGTTTTTTCTCTATCTTTTTTCTTTTTTTTTTTTTTTGTGACAAATACGGCGTCAAGTTTTATCAGGTACTAATCTGCTACACTATCGAAAATGCAATTGAATAAGAATAATGTGGCTGGGTTTTCTATCAGGAAAAAATATTGATTTTATGTCCAGATGTCTTTGTGGCAGGAACCATCACTCTGCCTTCTAGCTATACCGTCTATAACTGGAAGGCAAGTGGTGTTATTTCGGTTGAATTTCTGAGTAAGAAGAATTCACAATTTGTAACGATGTTCACTTCCCAAACAAGAGCGATTGCTGGGACAAGATGAAGTCAATACTTATATGATTATTCTGAACAAAAGACAATTTGTCATCCATCCCGAGTATTTCCTGTTTCTATAGCCGACGGACATGTTGGAGATTCCGACTTTGACAGATTGACCATTTCCCCATCGTTAATTTGCCTTATCTGAAAAACTCGAACGCTTAAAATTCTGTCTTCTTTCGCAAAACCTCAGAGCATCTCATTTTGTTTTTTTAGGGGGGAGTAGTTTGACATACGAGCTCTTTTGAATCGTTAACCGTTTACCTACGGGTTTTTAAATGCACCCAATCAGACGTGCAAGAAGAAAACCGTAACGTGCATTTTTTGTATGCCAGAACATGGCGTGATTCATGGCTATTGCTGATTTTACTAGCACGTAAAAGTTTACCAAGTATGTATTTACCAAAACCCTCCGCCACAATCAGGATGTGATACAAGGTCAATCTTGAAGTGGAGTACAACTGGGTCGAATTTAGAGTTTTCCTTCTTTGAGACTGGTTACCTAACAATGGCTAAAGAACTCATCGAATCTACTATTCGCTTATTGCTAAAAGATCAAAAAGATTCATGCCCATCCCAAATACATCAGCGCGAACGGAATCGCAAACAGCATCGTCCAGATTTCGAACTCAAGTTGCCCATTCCATTTCATACGATGATAACAGTAATGCTAAACGTACCTCCCAAATGCAGCACGGAGAATCCATTTGGATTCGGTAGGGTTTAGATATTCATGAAAGTTGCCTGACTCACTCAAGATGAGACAAATAATTCTCATTGAATTAAAAGTAATTGATTTTCGGAATTAATAAACGTAATATCAAGGACAGTTGGTTCGTCATCGCATTAATTGTTCTGCTTTGTCAATTGCTGCAAGTTCTGTTGACATTTGTTGGTTGTGAACGTAAATATGTCTCAGATGATGAGGAACAGGTCAAGTAAAGGCATAATATATGTGTGCATGCGTGTGTGTGTGCGTGTGTGTGTGTGTGTGTGTGTGTGTGTGTGTGTGTGTGTGTGTGTGTGTGTGTGTGTGTTAGTGGTGCCCTTTAAAAAGAAATAAGTAAGATAAATGAAATTAGACATTGCGTCAAATCTAAAAATAGAACCAAAATTACAAATATCCAAGTGTCAATTTAGAAACCCACTTGTAAGCAAACTCATGTTGAAAACAAATCACATCATTCCTAAAACAACTTGTTTCGACTAACTAACGGCCAAAAAAAAAAAAGCAGCAAACGTAGCCTTTCACCACAGATCACGGGAACTAACTAGACCGTGGCAGGCCATATTAGACAACAAATATGTCCAACAACCTACCAATATATCATCGTCACCAACTACAGTTCACTGCTACACACAAGAACACCTGCATACATACATTCACTGGTGAACAGGTCTCAACGAACAGAGCAAGATTCTCACTTAGTAACTCCATTAATATCGCCAGTAAAATACACAACGAGCTCATATATTAGATTTTCTTTCTACAACGACTTTTCTTATGTAAGAACATTCTTATTTACATACACCTCCTTACAAGGAACTCTTCTTAACTGTTTAAACATTGATCCATTTTCTCTCAGATGATAAATTTCCTTTTTGAAATTGTTGCAGTAAATTTGTTCTCAACTTATTTGTGTTACTCGCACGCGGAGCGGAGGGCAGTTGGTGCTTAGAAATTAACGAAAAGTCCCTTTCTACGTATGCATCTGATCGATTTAAATAATCCCTTTCAACATATACATCTGAAATATTTTAATAATCGATTTAAATAATCCCTTTCTACACAATCCATCTGATCGATTTAAATAATCCCTTTCTACATAATCTATCTGATCGATTTAAATAATCGATTTAAATAATCCCTTTCTACACAATCCATCTGATCGATTTAAATAATCGATTTAAATAATCCTTTTCTACACAATCCATCTGATCGATTTAAATAATCCCTTTCTACATAATCCATCTGATCGATTTAAATAATCGATTTAAATAATCCCTTTCTACATAATCCATCTGATCGATTTAAATAATCGATTTAAATAATCCCTTTCTACACAATCCATCTGATCGATTTAAATAATCGATTTAAATAATCCTTTTCTACATCTGATCGATTTTAATCGTGAAAGTGAGAGTTATACTATAGGACTTAGAATGATCGGAATCATAAACATTTCTAAATGTTTTAAAAGGGATGCTAATCATCGGTCTACATTCGACTCAGTATCGATCTAGATAAAAAAATAATAATATGCTAACGTTGATTTTGCTAAACAAAAATTCTTGCTATTTGCTTTCTGTACAGATGACTTTTGTTTTATTAACTTTCTTCAATAAATTTCCAGTCCTTTGAGAGTGGAATGAGAGAACTCCGGCAAAAAGCAATTTTATTTGCTGTGGGAATTGGATATTCGTAATCGATTTTAAGCTAAAATGTTCTGGGTATCATCAGGATGGGGGATCCACAGCGCACCACCCGACTCAACGTTCAAATTTCTTCACTACACTCAATGAAATCAAAGGAGTCCATATGCCAATTTTCAAGATTTGTCCATTAAGGACTCATTTGATAGATTGTCCATTCTTTCAAGGTAATGTTCTCTTCGTATATTCTGGTCCCACCGCGAATAAAGAACTCTTGTGGATAGCAACTTTATTTCCTTTCAGCACAAAGTAGACCTTCCAAATCAATTCTCATCTAAAATGTTCCAATCACCTCCAGAAGCTTTGAGAATACATATATTTCAGCAGCATAACAGAATGAATATAACAAGGGTTCCAAGATAAGAATCATTGATCTGGCTCTCTAGCACTATCACATAAAACCAACAAGTACTGGAGCGCTGTGGGTTAGTGGCAATAGCGTTTCAAGCTATGAAACCACGCCTGACCCCAGACTCATCAACTCATAAAGACTGTTCGAGACACTGTTACTGTTTTGTGGAGGCAGTTATATATATATATATATATATATATACGACGTGCCTTCAATAAGTTTCCAGACTTTTTTTTTTGTACAGGCATTTGAAATTGTCGTAGACTCTTGAAAATTTAGTATGTTATTGCTATACATCTAATGAGATGACAGACCAATTTTTATGATTTCAGGTTCAAATGAACAGCTACAGCAGCAATTGGAATACACCCTACTAAAGCCTGATGCAATCTGGGCGTGAGGACACTTTAGAAGAACGATATGCAATAAAGTTCTGTTTTAAACTTGGAAAAAATACCAGAGAAACATGGAATGCTTCAAACTGCTTTTGGAGCATCTTGCATGAATCGAGCATCAGTTTTTAAGTGGCATAAGAGATTCAAGGAAGGCAGAGGATCTGTGAGGGATGATGAGAGGTGTGGGAGAAGTAAGGAAGTCAGAACACCTGAGTTGATTGGCCAAATAAAGAATTTCATGGATTAGAACCGTCGTGTGTCTATAGAGACAATAAGTGCACAGTTTGATGTCAGTGCAGGAACTGTACACACAATTATTTGCGAGGAATTGAAGATACGGAAGATTTGCGCGAAGTTTGTCCCAAGGGTGCTCAGAGAAGATCAGAAAGACGTTGTCATGACAGCAGGGAGATGGTCGAGCTGATCAATTCAGATCCCGCAGTTCTTGATGCTCTGGTGACCTATGATGAAAGATAGATCTACTGCTATAACCCAGAGACCAAGAGTTCCCAGTGGAAGCATGCTGGCTCACCTAGACCCAAGAAGGCTAGATAGAGCAAATCCACCCGCAAACCTTTGATGATCCCTTTTTTGACAGCACTGGCATGATCTACATACACTGGATTTCCACTGGACAGACAGTCAACAAGGAATACTATTTTGAGGTTTTAAGGGAGTTCTGGAAGAGATTCCTAGGGAAGAGGCCAGCACTCTTCAAATCGGGTCATTGGCATTTCCACCAGAACAATGCACCAGTCCACAACTCCATCCTTGTCACAGACTATTTGACCAAGATGGGCATCAAGACAGTTCCTCACATTCCCGATAGTCCAGACCGTGCTCCCTGTAACTTTTGCTCAAGGAAAAACTTATAGGCTGTGGTTATGAGACAATTGAGGAGATGAAAGAGGTTGTGACGAAGGTCATTGACACGCTCACACAAGAAGACTTCCATGGGGCCTTCCAGAAGTTGTTGGAACGGTACAACAGCCGAAGGAGATTACTTCGAAAGGGACTAGAGTTTCATGTGTGTATTATCAATAAAAGTGCCCATACGAAAAAAGTATGGAAACTTATTTTATGAGCCTTCTATATATATATATATATATATATATATATATATATAAGAGGTACAAGCTCACTTAATGTGTTAATGGAAGACTAAATGTTGCATTATTATTAAATTGCTCTCAATATCAATGATAGAGTTTTTGCATATATATATATATATATAGTCATATATACATATATAGTCATCCACAGACAGACTGTTTCGTTCTATCAGAACTCTTCAGTGTGGCTAGACACGCAGGACGCTCGAAGCCGTCCAACTTTTCGTTAGACTGTGTTTCAGACCACTCGTCCACAAAGCGGACCACGTTGGCTAAGGTAATTTTAAGGTATTTTTATTTCTAGAAACATCAGCAGACTTTGTTTACATTTTTTTATACCCTATCGGCTACCAGAGTGCTCAATTCTTTCGAAGAGCTTTGCATTACGCGAACGGCGGCCGGCAATTCCTTCGCCAGAGAGCTCAACCCCCATGGGGGAGCATATATATATATATATATTACAATGTAGTGTCTGTGACCCTGAGTTTCATGCTTTACGCATTCGTCAGAGAGTGAAGGTTTTTAAAAAAGACCGGTTAATACGGGTAATTTTTTGTTCGAAAAGGGGGATATATGTGTGCCTTAGTTTGTCTGCATGTATGCCTAAATTTTGGTGCTTTTGAATGTTGGTATGTTTGTGTATGTGCTGTTGCTCACGCGTACATATATACGTATATTTGCGTATATACTGGCATGCATATTTACATATATACACATATTTCTGCTGTTTTTTGTTGGAGAGAGATGAAACAAAGGAAGAGAATGTGAAAAGGGAAGAGTGGGTGAGTTGGTTTGGGAAATGGATAGTTACAATCTGAATGATTTCTTTTTCTCTTAATCCTACCCAACTTTATGTTAGCTAAAGGTTTATTTGATGTGAATATGAAATGTCTATTTTGTCGTCTACTATGTATTTGCTGATTTTTCCTATCTTCAGTTTTCCTCAGGTTGATTAGTTGGTATGTGGGTTTTGTATCGAGATCGGTTTTATGATCCTTAATTGTTATGAAGGCTTATTGTTCAAGTAAGCAGTTTACTAGTTTTATTTTTCTTCTCACGTTCATTAAATTAATGTAAATATTTTTAAACAATTGTGAGTGAAATTTTTTAAAACTATTTGTATTAATAAAATGAACGTGAGAAGAAAGTGAGAACTATTTCTTATAAGAATTGTGAGATAAGAAAAAATCACAACATACTTCAATGAGTTGCGTGTTATTCTGAAATAAACACATTTTGATAAATCTAAATTCTCAATTTGAAATGCTAAAGCATGCCTACAGTAAAGAGTCAAGGTGTGATATAAATTTTTATCAGACAATCGGAAATATTTTTATTTGCCTTTAGAGATGAAAAATAAAAGGAATAATTGAAAAGGGAAATGTGAGAGGAAAGAACGAAGAGGAAGAAGATTTTAAAAAAGAATGGATGAGGATTCTTTATATTAATTGGAATTATTAAGTGATTAAAAGATAAAAATGTCTAATGACATTATTCTGAGGTGGACCTCAGAATAACAGCCACGGAGACTTTGGCTAATGAAATTACGTGATCGCAAATGGGTCCTGATAAAAAAAAAATACAAAGACTCTCTTTCGAGCACTGGCTCAGAGTAGTATAAATATATATATATATATATATATATATATATATATAAGTACAAAATAAGATAATAAAACAGAAAAACTTATTACTTAGTTTCTTGTCGATTTTCAAGCGAACTAGTATTTAACACATTTTTTTGGCAAATTAAAGTCAGACATGTTAACAAATAACTCACCTGAAGATCGACGTGAAACTCAGAGTCAGGAGTTTTTACCTAGTTTTATTATCTTATTTTATCCTTGATATTACTCTGTATTTTCATGCATAGTGCACTATAAAGATATTAAGGATTTAAAACGCTTTGACGTTAAATTTTAATCATAATTCATATGTGTGTGTGTGCAACTGTGATAGCAATAATGTCAATAACAAAAAAAGAAGAAAAAACCATCTAGTTCAACCTGCCCTTCAGTTATACTGTAAAAGCAAGGTGAAAATAATGTTTATTAATAGACAAACGTTTCTTTAGATACTATATATATAATAAAGTAAGTAATGTTTGCGACCGTAGACGATGGCGATCAGAAGGTTCCCTTTTCAATATCTACTACACCGAGATGTAGGGGAGGGCGCTACTCCTTTCCCTGGATTTCTCCACTTTACTCTTAATACATACCTTATATTGCTGAGTGTTAAGCAAGGCGGTATCAAGTACCATTTTTCTAGTCTTTGGTATGACACAACCTGGGATTGAACCCAGGTCTCCCGGACCATTGGTGAACACTCTACCCATTAGACCTGACGTTGTGAATCCAGTCCTGGCCGATACGTCTATCTCAGCCTGGGAATTTTCACCGACATTCAATTCCTCGGCTCTGCTAGCCAATCCGAGATAACTGTTACCATTCGCCACGTTGTGTATTTTGATCCGAATGGCGGTGTTTTAGCTACCGCAGATCGTTTCCGCTGTGGGAGTCGATCCAATTTTGGCTGGAATCCACGCCGAAATAAAATCGCTGCTGGGAGAGAGATTGTACCTGTCGCGATTCACAAAAGTACACAAGAAGAAAGAAAACAACGCTTTCGATTTTTGTATCATACAAATTTCTCAAAGCTATTGTTTTTATCTAACTATATATGTATTTACAGAAGTGTGCAGATTACAAAAAAAAGGCCCCATGAAACCTACTCGTCCGCTCGGAAACTTGACAGACCAAACAGAAGGTGCAAGGGAGGCAACTATCGTTTCTTGGTTATCTTATTAGAAATATTTGTCTGTCTCGGCTTTTGCTTCGAACTCCCAGTTCTGCAGTAATCTTGACTTCGCCCGAAATTCTAGGACTATTCTTGGATGGGTTCTGCACTGGCCCCTTCTCTGTCTCTCTTGCTCTCCATTCTCTCGTCTTCCTTGATCTGATCTGTACTGATCTATGGACACTGTGCATTGCTTATATAAATTGGGGGCGAAGTCGCGACGATTTAGGGGCACGCCCATGCATAATGATATGTAAATCGCCAAGCTAACCAACTTTCTGCACATATGGTCGACGCTTTCTTTAAAGTTTAGATTCAGTACATCCCCCCCCGCTGATTCTTTCCAGACAAGCAACACTTGAAATAAGAAGAACCCACTTATAGTCTCAATCTCTAGCTTGAACCTTTTCCTATTTAGACCACACAGACTTCTTATTGTTTTTGCCGTAAGATCCACTTATGTTGTCTTCCATCTCTCAGCTTGAACCTTTTTCACCTTTCTAGGCCATATAGATTTCATTAGTGTTTTTATCGTAAGATCCACTTATGTTGTCTTCCATCTCATAGCTTGAACCTTTTTTCACCCTTCCAGCCCATACAGATTTCATTACTGTTTTTATCGTAAGATCCACTTATGTTGTCTTCCATCTCTTAGCTTGAACCTTTTTCACCTTTCTAGGCCATACAGATTTCATTCTGTTTTTATCGCAAGATCCACTCAAGGAATCTCGGGACATCGGTCAAATGTTTTTAAAAAATAAATAAAATACGATAGGTAATAAAATGATAAGAAGAGAGAAAAATATATGAATTTTCTTTAATTATTTCCTTTGAATCGTTAATTAATCAATCAGTCTGGGGTTTTGGTGGGGACCTCTTTGTCACATTAATGAAAATTGGTCAATGGAATTGTAGTAACAAGGCATCAGTCGAAAAAGAAGAGAAGCCGCTAGAAAAAGATAGCTCCATTTAAACCCGTCATTTTGGTCAGCCAAATAGAGCAACTGGACAGACGCAGAGTTGACCAATGGTTAGGCAGACATCTTTAGACTTCCTCGTAGCATAACGGTTATCGTTGTTGGAGATGGACCCGGCGATCAGAGTTCAAATCCCGGATAAGACGCTAATTCCCTTTGGAAAGGTATGAATCCAACTGTTCTCCCTTCAGCTATGAGTAAATAGTAGAACAGTTCTTTAAACATGACACAACAACGGATCTAGAAGGAAAACTCTGAATTTAAATCAGTGGTACTCCACTTAAAGAAATTGACCAAGTGTGGCGGAGGGGTTCGGTAAATACAAACGTCTTCTGACAAACAAAAGATTAAATAGAACTTTACACTAAAGCGAGTGCGAACATTTAGAACCCAACAATCAAACAAGTTCCAAATTACTATTGTCGCAATCACCAGACTCCAGGGAACCGACGTAGCAGATATTAGGCGACCACAGTGTTTTCAATGACTATATCTTTATAGAAACAGGAGAGGTTCATCCAAGCTTTGTACCATCTCTGAAGACATTTCTTTTTCTTATCGATTTGTTTTCCTTTTATTTCGTCTTGAGGCTTACATTTTCCTTTTGTTATCGTAACTTGAAAGCCCTCGTTTTGGTGCGAAGATGTGACCAACCCCCACCAAGAAACTTCGTCTCATCTAGATTCAACACAACGTGGGTGATGGAGGAAGGGAACGGTGTAAATAAACTAGTACAGAAGTCGCAATGAGGAACATCACATCTGGGATCGAATTAATACTAATTGATGACTCCATGGATGACATCTCGATAGATAGATAGATAGATAGATAGATAAGAACACGTGCGCAGTTGATCAATTTATATAATAAAGTGACATTAAGACTTCATCTAGACGATTCAGTGATAATTCTCAATACTTTTGATCAGATTTTAACGAAACACAAGATTTTGCAAGCACAGCAGTCACCAAACTTACCAGACCCCTCAACTCCTTACGACTGATTCCGCAACTGAAAATTCATGTCAAGAGTAAGATTTAAGGACGTGGTGAAAATCAAATAATATACATCGCATCACACCAGATCCGAAAATGAAAAAAAAACATTGGAATAAGTAAACCGAATACTAAGGGAGAGCATTTTGAAGAAAAAGAAAAGGCTTTTCATTCATTGTTCATGCGTCTTGGTAAATCTAATTTCAATCTCCTTCCTTTTTGAATACACATTTTTATTTTTCGATGATGAGTGTGTGGTAGTAACTTCTACAAACACTGATATTTCTGGAACAATGAATCCTTATTTCTGATATAAAAATTCAAGGGCTAAAATCGATCGATTACTATTAAGATCTTTCTAAAAGGCTCTTTGAATTATCTACACTTCTATTCCTGACAAACTGAGGATATTTATTGCAAATCAAGTTGAAGATGAAATAATCTATGTCAGTTTCTACGAAGCTGACAAAGTTTTTGTCCCCCAATTCAGATGATATTTTTATATTAAAAAATCAAAAATTTGTTTGGAGTAAAATAGATTTTTTTTAATCTATTCTATTTCTTCTTGCTTAAAAGTTACTTTAACAAATCAAATATAGATCCCTTTAACATTTTAAGTATTTATCGTAATAGCTTTTTCGATCACCTGACATTCAAGTGTAGATTTTACAAGTACGTAAATGTTTAAGTAGTTGACATAATGAAATCGACACAGAAGACTAATTTGGATAAATTTGGGTTTCGCAAGATTAAATAGTAAGCTAAAATGCATTTTTAAAAGAAATAATCTTGTTTTGATAAACCCGAGGTTGACGTATTTTGTTGACGCCATTTCAATCCGTCTCGGGTTATTTTATGCCTACAGGTTAGGAAATCGCCTTTATTGTACTTTTATATTTATATTTTGTGTAGTGAATACAAATAATTTTTAAACAGATTTCGACCTATAAAATGAAATACCACTCCGATTCAGAGTGGAACTAGGAGATATGGCAATGAAGGGATTCTGCACACTCTCCAAGTGAAACTAATTTCTTATTTCGAAATGAATATGTATTTTGATAAACAATCTGTTTGTATTCATCTACCTCCCCACGAATCCAGGATGATCGTTTTAATGGGGAGTGCCGCACAGGGAGTAAGCCTTCTCGAAAGGTAGAAGGGTAAAATTGCCTGGGAGTATGATACAACCTCTTGGCTCTGAGCGCACATTTTGCAGCATAACGATGTCAGGTTCCATGTTAAATTTTGTGGGTTTAGTCAAAATTGCACAAAGCTCAGAAACAACATCACAAACAAAAAAGAAAAGAATAGACAAGACTTTGACGGACAACACGCTCAATAGAGGTTGTAGGGGTGACACAGCAAACTGACCCAGATGCTGTGCTAGTAATATGACATATGCTATGCTGCTCTGAATTTGGCTTTTCTACAATGGACGCTACCAAAGTTTATAACTTCCAGAAGTTTTTCATACAACTTTTAACTGAATAACATTGGCGTAGAGACAAGCTCAATGCTATACATTTTAGAAAACAGCTGATTTTTTTGTTTCATTTGTAAGTAAAAAGTCAACTTGGCGACTGTAGTCGAGGGTGACCGGAAGGCTCCCTTTTCAATAACTACTACACCAAGGTGTAGGGAGGGCGCAATTCCTTTCCCTGGATTGCTCCACTTTACCCTTGATCCGTCCCTTACTGAATGTTAAGCAAGGAGGTATCAAGTGCTATTTTTTGAGTCTTTGGTATGACTCGACCAGGGATTGAATCCTGGTCTCCCGGGCCACTGACGAACACTCTACCCACAAGACCAATGGGCTTTCATTTGTACTCTTACTAAAATAAAACGTATTGCTACTTTTATTTATATATAGTCTTATTTCGACAAGAGAAATTTTGTAACTTTTTCTCTTAATAGCCGAGTCACCTAGTGAATGGATGAATAAAAATTAAACGGTAAAGGGTTATGTGTAAAAGGTACCAGATACCAGGATTACATTTTATGCTAACAATAATACCAGGAATGCATTTCTACATTTTGAGGAGACAATGTCAATGAGATTATATAACGATATTTCAAATACTGTATTGTGAGGCTGCGAGCACAGCGAACATGCCGCCTTTAGGACCTAGCACAAAGCTATATGATGAGTAGCGAATTCATTAGTATTCATAAACAGGTGTTTTCCTTCATCCTGGGATTTATACGTTCATATATTTCCGAAAATTCTTCAGTTCGATGCGACGTTTCGATTTACTCTGCTAAATGACTTCTTCAGATAAAAACATAGGTAGAGGGTTAATTGGTGAAATGAAATAACCAAACCTGAGAAATTCAGCAGGCGTAGAACAATGTCATAACAGATACTGTGAACAAAGGTTCCACAGCAGATGAGGCCATGTTATTAAATTGCATAGGCATCTTTTAATATCCTTAGAGGATGAAGAGTAAGGATTTTGTCAAACTGAATAACATTCACACAAAGATATCAAATTTTTCTTAAAAGTCTTACTCCAAGGTTTGTTTGGACAACAGATTTCTCTTTGTTACTTTCACCATTATATTTTGGCGAATCCATTTTACAGACTTCCGCCACAGTACAAGTTCAACAGAAAATTATGTATAGATTATACATCAAAGTTGTGGAATGGGACGATTAGGTTAATTTATTTTGTTTAATGGCATATCAACCATTGATGGGTATTTAATGCCAAATATATATATATAATTTGTAATTGAATAGTTTGAAAGTAAGTAAAGTTGACGACCGTAGTCGAGAGTGACCTGAAGGATCGTTTTTCGATAGCTACTACACCAAGATGTAGGGGAGGGAGCTACTCCTTTCCCAGGATTAACCCACTTTACACTTGATCTGTCCCTTATAATGCTGAGTGTTAAGCAAGGAGGTATCAAGTACCATTTTTTGAGTCTTTGGTATGACTCGACCTGGGATTGAACCCAGGTCTCCCGGGCAATTGGCAAATACTCTAACCATTTTTGTAGGTAACTTTATTTTGGAACGAGTCAGTGCTCATTTGTTGGCAGGCAGTTAAATGGTTTCAAGTAATGCTATCTAATATTAATAATGCTATAAAATATTAATCATTTGCACATTATTAAGATTTGGATATCATGTATATAACCTGGAGTGATAGTACCTGCTAAAGGGTGATCTATAGATCAAATAGATGTTTGAAAATTATCAGATAGGAATATTTGACACCATATAACTGCATGCAAATTATTAGTGTTGGTTGGTAGGTTGTTTTGTTTTGTTTTGTTTTACCAGATATCAGCTCTTTTCAGGTCATTTAACACCAAATTAATTTCAAACAATTCATTTTAGAATAAGTTTAGTTTTTGTTTACAAACAGTTAAATGTCAAAACAATTCTACCACAAACAATTCAGTCTAGCACAAGTACAGTTTAGTTCAATTTGACCTATACAAAGGATCCTATCAAGTGCTACCACTCCAAGACAGAGTGGACCTGGGAGTGATGCCAATGAAGGGATGCTCCGCATTCCCTAAAGCTCCAGCATTACTGGAACCTCACCATCAGATTTAGTGTCAAATTCAGGACACTCGTTGAGGAAGTTTTACACCTCTACAGAGAGGCAGTCAGTCAGTGTATTCTACAGCCCTAGCCAACAGGGCAAAAATAGGTTTGGTTTCTTTGTTTAATAGCATATCAATTTTTGTTAGTTATTTACAGCCAAATTCATCCTTGTAGAAGAACAATAGTACCACTATTTAACCCATAGCTAGGAGTGTTAGAATGTATTTAAAACCATTTAACTGTGTGCAATCAAATGATTATCACTATTAATAGGAATAATTACTTGAAACCATATAATGGAAGCTATAATGATTTACAAATGATTATCATCAGTTACTATATAAAAAGAAGACTGACTTTGAGATAAAAAAAACCCAATAAAACAAACTAGCCAGCCAGTACGCATGCACATACATACATTACTTTTTAAATATCATGATTCTCCTACATCTCATTTAGAAGTGATCCAGTGCATTGCATCGATTTTATTTTATCTTATTCTATTAGCTTTTTGTTTGCATATTTCATTCTAGCCTTGCTCTTGCGAAATGTTGTTATATATCTACTTCTTTGAGTATAGCTGTTTGTCCATCAGCCTGAATCCAAACCCTTTGACTATCTATAACAGACCTCTCTAGGAATCTCCAAGGAGTATATGCAAAGGTTTACTCACAGCTTGAAATTGGTTTCTTCCTTACAGACAATACAAGTTGATGTGACAGCAACTGAACTCGTAACAGAGACCATCTTCCAATACTCCCAACTGACTCTCAAGTAGTCACTAAATTCACAGGTGTCATTGGTTATATACATTAGGATAGTTTAGACAGTGTCAATGGCGCTTAGTGACTGTCACTTTCTCACCAATGTGCTCATCAGTCACCAAGCACTGTTGACAGTGTCTATATTATCCTGAGATAAATATGCTCTATCAATGATACTGAGGATTCTATATATACACAAAAACATCAACATTTTTCATGGGATATTTGTAGTGACAAAGGGGGAATTGGGAACCAGGGCAGGCAGGTTAATCATTAAGGCAGAGAAAGAAAAGGAGAACCTTTCTGTGCACTCCCTGAAAATTAATTGCCTCTCTCCCCCTCATCTGTTAATGTGAGAAAATACACTTTTACCAAGAGGCCTCCCTTAAAACTTGATACCCTGCTCCACTGGACTTTGTCCCCCAATTAGTAATACCCTGGTAATGATGATGACCACAATTGGTTATGAGAGAAAATGAGGTTATTAAAATTTATTTGTAAATCAATTATTCACTTTTGGCAAATTCATCAATCACTAGTAAAATCTATCAGCACCATGCTCTACTTTCATCTTCTTCAACCAGTCTTTATTCATGGAAATTACTTAATCACACTTTATTTAAAAAAACACCACATACAATCATTTACACACATAAATGAAGACAATCTCTCACCCAAAGCAGATGTGGCATGTACGAGGATCATTAAATAAATTTCCAGACTTTTTTCGTATGGGCACTTTTATTGATAGTACACACATGAAACTCTAGTCCCCTTCGAAGTAATCTCCTCCAGCTGCAATGCACTTATTGTACCATTCCAACAACTTCTGGAAGGTCCCATGGAAGTCCTCTTGAGTGAGCGTGTCAATGACTTTCGTCACAGCCTCTTTCATCTTCTCAATTGTCTCATAACCACAGCCTCTGAGCTTAGAGAATAAGCAAAAGTCACTGGGAGCAAGGTCTGTACTATAGGGAGGGTGAGGATCTGTCTTGATGTGGACTGGTGCACTGTCCTGGTGGAAATGCCACTGACCCGATTTGAAGAGTGCTGGGCTCTTCCCTAGGAATCTCTTCCTGAACTCCCTTAAAACCTTAACATAGTAACCCTAATCCTTTGGCCATCCAACTCTGGTGTATTGACTTCCTTACTCCTCCCATATCTCTCATCATCCCTCACAGACTCCCTGGCTTCCTTGAATCTCTTATGCCACTCAAAAACTGATGCTCGATTTATGCAAGATGCTACAAAAGCTGTCTGAAGCATTCCATACGTTTCTGTGGCATTTTTTCCAAGTTTAAAACAGAATTTTATAGCATATTGTTATTCTAAAGTGTCCTTACATCCAGACTGCATTTTTGAAATTCACCAGCTGTGACAATCAGGCTTTAGTAGGGTTTATTCCAATTGCTGCTGTAGCTGTTTATTTGAACCTGAAATCCTAAAAATTGGTCAGTCATCTCATAAGATGTATAGCAATAACATACTGAATTTTCAATAGTCTACGACAATTTTAAATGCCTGTACAAAGAAAGTCTGGAAACTTATTGAATGAACCATGTATGACCAGAATAAGACATAGTAATTTGGTTACTTATCCTAGACCTTGGTTTAGTTCAAGTCCCCATATTACTGCTACAACTTCCTCAATGCTTGATGGTTGCTTTGCAAAATCGGCAGCATAAACTGACTTTAGCTTGCATTTCAATTCATCCAAACTTAATATGATTTGATTTACATCCAAAGTTGAGAATGCTTCCATTGGAAATTTTCTTTTTTTATAAGCATGAAAAAGCTTTGGACTTAACAATTCAACAAATCTGAACTCTCCATTGTTTTAAATCAATGTGAATAACAACTTCATCTAAAATTTTGTTTGAAGCTGAATACAAAATTTTTGTCAAAATCTGTTTGACTATAAAGTCCTTTGAATAGGCCAGACTGATTTCAGCTGCACAAGGCAATGAAAACATCATCACTTCAGTAGAGTATGTCTACTGGCTAAATACAGTTGGAAAGCAAGCAAAACTATTTCGGGTTTTCAGTGGCTTCCTCAGTGACCCCCACATTATCTTTTTGTCTCTTTTTCATGCACCTAGCTTGAAGGGGAAAAAATGGGAAGACTAAAGCTATAGCCAATTCTCACTAAGCAAGCAAAAATATTTTTTGCTTTTTTGTGACTGTCTTTCACCTACCCAGTCTTATATTGTCTCTCACGCTCCCTATTCAATAGGGAAACTATTAAATTCATTGGTCTTATCTCACTAAATCAACAGGTGTTTTATCTAATTACACTTCCAAATACTGCATGTAACAATTATTCTAAGAAATGAGAAATACTGAAAAAAATATAAGTACAAAGAGAACAGTGAAAATTATCAATTTTATATTACACAAAATTTTTTTAACCTGAAAAAATGTAAAGCATGCATTGCACACATAACCCCTTCAACCATGGCTATTTGATGCCAAAATTTGATTCATTTCCAGATCTTTGATTATAACCATAACTTTATATTTTAACACTGCATTGCAATCATATTGGGGGGTATCATCTATTTAATTAAGGGGTATAATGGTTAAAAGTGCTGGACAACAGCTTTAAAGTAAGCAAGTTCAAACTCCAGTCATACAATTACATTCATTTTTGGACTAATGCCCTCAGGAAAAGAATGAACCACCTCATCTCCCAGCTATGGGTTAAATAGTATCACTGCTGTTCTTCTACAAGGATGCCTTTGACATTAAATAACCCATGAAGGTTGATATACCATCAAACAAATTTTTTCAATCACATTTTTATTTATCAATAATAATAATTTGTTAGCAGTTATAAAGTATCAAGTACTATTGAATACAGATAATTTGCAATTATATACATTGAAGTGTCCCTTTCTAATATTAATAATTTATACACAATTATCTGGTTTAAATAAAAATCATTCGTTTGCAGTTACAGGATTTCAAGTTATCCTATCCTAATAATTTTCAAAATAATCTATTTGACTCATAGATGGGAACCTAACAGGTGCCACTACTCAAAGTCAGAGTGGATCTGGGAGTAATAGCAATGAAGAGGCACTTCA
Organism: Sepioteuthis lessoniana; assembly: GCA_963585895.1. Classification (NCBI taxonomy): domain Eukaryota; kingdom Metazoa; phylum Mollusca; class Cephalopoda; order Myopsida; family Loliginidae; genus Sepioteuthis; species Sepioteuthis lessoniana. The sequence continues at coordinate 113,708 of CAUZXS010005738.1, read as the reverse complement.
TAGTCCCCAGTAGCTCCAGAACTGGAGTCTCACTACTAAATGTAGTTTAGGTGTCTTAACTCTCTGCAGACCATGCATTAGGTGTATTCTGAATTTTGATGACAGGGCAAATATACATTATGCATATACACAATATACGTATATCTATATACACCCATTATATACATTTAGATATATATACATTCTGAAGAATAAACTTTTATTATAATAAACAACATTGGAATATTAACAAAAAAACAAACATCTTCATTAGCTTATTAATCACCTCTTAGTTTTATATAGTTATTTTATTTATCTACCAGTTCATGTACCTCAGTAGCAATATAACAATATTTACATACACATAGGTAATACAAAAGTTGCTATTGACAGGTTAATGACCATAACAGAAATCTAATCTTACTGATAAAATAAAACAGGAATTCTTCCAAGTTGTAGCAGTGTCAATATAACCATACAGTTGGACTTTAATAAAATACCTGGAGTACAATCTAAATGGGAATTACCCAAGGATGCTGTAGGCAGTTTTAAACAACTCCTAGAAGCAGCAACCAACAAAAAAACAGCAGTACATCAAATTATCTCCCATCTCACAAGCAATCCAACTAAGACAAACAAAGTATGCTGGGATAGTATGAACTCATAAGCAACATTCTCCTATCGACTCTTACACATGGACACACGAGTGTCCGCCAACCAACAAAATCTAACATTCATCAGCTCTGTGCACACACTGAATATCACGTTACCAAGTGCGATAACTGATAGGGACAGATAGCAAGATAAAGTCTAAAGAATCTGTGCTGTCAGCACATCATCATCATCATGATACTAAGAAAAAGTCTTTAAATTAATTGTTATTTTTAAGATTTTTTCAAAGTTTTTATTTCATTTTATGCATTAATTGATACAAAAAAAATGTCTTTTTGATGTCAAGTCATTTCCTATTGAGTTTACAGCATAACTATTTGTGCAGATACTAATTAATGGTATTTATCTTGCTTCCCTGCAGTAGATAGGTTGGGCTTTTTTTTTAAGCAGAAGCCCCCAAGTTTCAAGAATTACTACCGGCTTTTTCTTATTATTTTCTTTGTAACAAGGGAAACAACTAACAGATGATAGTCTAAAGTTGATTTCATTAGATATTTTTCATCAATTGAAATATAATAAAAATTACTTCAAAACCAATGGTTTCATTGGATTGGGAATTGCTTTATTCTTCAAATTAGAGAATTTTATTGTATTGTGCAATGATATACTGATTTTATTTTGCAATTGTTGTAGTAGCAGCAGCTCTTCTGTCATTCTTGATTTCTTATATAAGGGATTTTGTTTATAATGATGAAGGGCTTGTGTAGAACCAACCACACATTTTAGATAAACTGATAACAGAAAAAGGCTGCATTAATGTGCTACAGATTCTCCAAACACACATCAGCTTTCGAATTGTTTTTCTTCTCCTAGACTGACTACACTAACCAATGTTACAAAACCCATTTTGCCCTTGGCTGTAGAGTGGAAAAAAAGAAAGAGGATTCTTTTGTTATTCTAACAAACATAATTCTTTTATAAAAGATAGTTTTACTTAAATTTAATGATATAATCTAAAAAAATAAATTGAATAGCATAAACTAGTTGGTTCTAAAATTTAAATATTTACAAAATTTTTTAAAACGTATTTAAAAAAATTTAATGTTTTGAGATGTCTTGTAAAAAAATAGATAAAAGATTTTTTTTAAAAACCCTAACCTTTCTTTTCTTTTTGGTGAGGGGAAAAACAGTAGGGTGTCTTCACATTAGTAAAGTGCTATTATAGTTGTACTAGTAGCGAAAGTAGATATAATGAAAAAAATTTTAAACAAGCAGATATACTCAAAATGTCTCTTTCTTTTTGAGATTGAACTCACTTCCTCAATCAATCTTCTGCTGACACTATTTTAACATACACAAAGCTGGTGTTAAAAGGTGTATACACTACCTCTGTCCAATAATAATCATTACATTCAAAGTATAAATTATACAATGTCTCATAATGATGGAACACATTTCAATTTTCAAGGACATGGTCACATTCATCTTCAATATTGTGTATTTCAATGTATTTTACATTAAATGTTGTTTATTCTAATCTATATACAGTGGAGTTATTTTTTCATATATTTTTAACAAGCATTAGATTCCTTTTTTGCGAATATCAGACCTTTATGATGTCACAAACTCCAAGTCATGCTATATCTGGATTGACAGAGAACTCGAGAATGTTCTCTTTTTCAAGTCTTAAATTATATAGTGAATTAATGTCTTTTAGTTACCACATTTAGGAGCTTATAAGATACACTTTTTTCCCCAAAAAAACGTTACAGAAAATCATAAATGTAAACAAGGTCTCAATACAGATGAAACTTTAAAAATAATCTTATAGTGAGGAGGGCTATGAATGTCAGGCAAAAACCTTTCACCGAACATTCATAGTTAATGCCTGTTCAAATCGAGGTGCATCTTATAAACCATCAAATACAGTATATAATGAATATATTTTGTATTTGATATAATCCAAGATTAAATTTAAATTTAAAATGTGTCCTATCATATATGCAAATGTAACAACTACAATGAAACAGAGTTTTTTTTTTAATCTGTAAAGGTTTAAAGAATGAACACATGATGGCTGACAAAGATCTGAAATACATTTAAGGACAGTTATAAATAAGAGTTCTGCTAAATGGATGACATGGAACCGGGTGTTATTTTGTTGAACTGGGGAAAGAAAGTCCACATAAAGATAAGTTGCTCAGCTGAAAAACTGCAGATTAACCGGAGAACATCAATTATATATTCCTGAGAGTGGAGCTGAAAATAAATAATATGAAATTAAATCATAAGAGGAAAATAAACAAATTTTACATAAAATAAAAATTTAACTTCTTTTCCTCTCTACCAAATTCACTATTTTATTATAAACCAACAAAGTTACTCTAACAATAATATTCTCACTGAGTGTCACACATTTGTAGCCTTGTACCAGATTAAGCAAAGCTTAATGACTCCTACATGTGGACACACCAGTGTTGACTTACATTAACCAGCTCTGAGCAAAAACTGGATACCATCTAGAGGATCAATCAAGATGGATGGTAAAAGTCAAGGGAATCTGTCCTGTTGATTGTTTAGGTTTAAAAGCATATCAACCTTTTTTATACAAATAATCAGTTCTATTTCAAACAATTCAGTTTAGCATTAGTACACAGTTTAATCGTCAAAAACATTTCTTTTTCAAGCTATTCAGTTTAGTCAAACAGTTCTATTTCAAGCAATTCAATTAGTATGTAGTTTAGTTCTATTTGACCCATAGATAAGACCCTCTCGGGTTCTACCACTCCAATCCAGAGTGAATCTAAGATCAATGGCAAGGAAGGGGCACTCCACATTCCCAAAAGCTCCAGCATTACTGGAACCTCATCATCAGATTGTCTAGTGTCATATCCAGGACCCTCGTTGGGAGGGGCAGGGCTTACCTCTCTGCAGAGAAACAGTCAGTATATTCTCCAGCCCCAGTTGACTATGCAAGGAATCTGTCCTGTTGGCATGCCTTAATGATGAGAAAATAATATTGTAGATACTATCAGAATTTTGTTCATTTTCCCATTATTAAAAAATAATTAGAGCTATTACTTAAGGTTAAAATTTAGTTTTATTTGATAGTAACATCATAATTATCAAAGCAAAAATTAAAAGCAAAATAACATTATATATCTAATTTTTGATACATTTTAAAGACTTAAGTTCACCAAAAGTTGACAACTTAACTCAACTCAAGGTCACGTAAATTAAAAAAAAAAACGTTATCAAGATTTTTAAATATTTGAATGAAATTAGTAAATAGAAACATTAATAAACCAATTATTATAAAAATATTACCTACATGGTGATAACTATATTACTTACTATGGTATTTAAATCAAAATAATAGGTCAAAATCAATAACAAAAAATTTTCTGCATCATTTTACAATATAACTATAAAGGCCACCCCAACAAGAAGACCTCAACATTTTTAAGAATAAAAAAATCACATCAACAATAGTTTATTTTTTTGTATTTAATCATGAAAAAGAAAAATAAACATGTTAACGCAGTTTTTGAATTTATAATCAAGAAAATTCGATGAAGTTATTATTATTAATTTATAATTAAAAGAGTGAAATGATACATTTTAATACTTTTGATATTTATAATTTTACCTTTTTTCAATTTCCTATTTTCATAGCAAAATTTCGCTTTTTTCCTTACGTTTTTACTTAAATATTCAACTTGAATACAAGGGACAAAACTAGAAATTGTTTCACAAATGATTGTTATTGTACTTTTCCATACTTTTTCCGTCTAACATTTTTATATCTTAAAAAAATAATAGATTTTTTATATATATATATATATTTAAAAAAAAAAAAAACAGCTTCCAGTTTCTTGCTTGAACATCTATATTTTTCAATTAGTGAAGATATTCTTTATTCAATAAAATAGATTTAGATTGTGATTAAAGAAATAAAGTCAAAATGTAATTGTCTCCCATCCTTTTCAAGTAAAACAAATATCAATATAGAATTATTTCCCTAATGACCAAAACAAAATATTTTCTATTAAATCATAATATTAAATGCTCTCAAAACTTTCTTTTTTAATCTGGTATTTACATTTGGAGGTACTATTTTCTTTCAACAGCTACCAATTTAAAAAAAATTTTCTTATCCCTACCTATCAAATAGTGCCACACATATTGCAGGGAGGGGTTAAGTGAGTTGAAAAGTCTCTGCAAGTTTTTTGATTAAATAACTGATAAATTATAAAATTCAATCATCTAAAAATGAAAACTGAATAATTCCCTGATTTTTAGCCATTTTTTTTTCAATCAGGGGTAGAGATTTGTATTAATACAAAAAGTCTATGATGGCAATGTTGTTTGTATCTATAATATACATTACCAGTAGAGCTCTAACAATATTTTTTATAAAACAAAGATTTTATCATTTCTAGTGGAACATTACACAATCAAAATGGATATTATTAGGTATTATTTATTGCCAAACTAATTCACTGAAATGAATATGTAGCAGTCTAAAAAATAAATATACATATGTGCAATTTTATTTTTGGTTACTGAGGTGTATCAATTTTATTTTTGCTTACAGAGTTTCAAAGCAGTTGAGTTTGGTAATAAATAATGCTTATTTAGTTATATCATAGTCTGATAGTTATTAGATGAATCATGATCTCAATTACTGTGTAATATTTGATTTATGCATCAAATAGGGAAGCATTGGGTCAATCCCATTGACAAGGAAGAAGATTTTATGTTGAAAAATGAATATTCAGTGAAATTAATTTTTTTTTTCATTAGACCACAGATTTATAGATGGACCCAAGCACAATATATGCTTAGAAAATGATTTTTTTTTTTTTTTTTTATTACTGTCAGTTTCCTAATAAGTATCAATTATCTGATGTTTAGCTTTATACATTTTTTTAAGTTATTTTATTCACAATATATATATATATATATATATATATATATATATACACAATAATTAGTTATGCATAACACACATTTATGTATAATGTGCACCTCAAAATTTTGGCTACAAAATTCTGGAAAAAATATTTAATGTATCATGCACATTAACTTTTCAGAATTTTTAGTAGCTTAATCTATAATAAACTTAACATTTGTTCAATTTTTTATCAAATAAAAATAAGAATTTATATAGTTTATATAATGTTTCAAATCCCAAAATTTACACAATATTTAGAGCAAAGGCAAGGACAAGAAAATGTTGCAAACTTTTGGCAAAAATAAGTTCATAACAGAAGGAAAAAATCATAAACAAACACACATTTCAATAGCTATTTCTCTAAGGCAGCATAAAACAGAAGTGTTTTTTTAGTTAGTTCAGACTATAGATATAATTTACTTTCAATCATACCATCCTAAAATAGTTAACACATATTGACCAAAAAAAAAATGATATTTAGTTCTCATATAATAAGCAATCCCAAGCGTTAAGGCTTAAAAATCTGAGAAAAAAATGCATATTATACACAAATAATTATGGTGTATATATAACATACAGATAATTAGTATATCAACTTACCTTGAAGATTCCACCAGAAGATACAGAAGCAATTGTAGTTGAGACTTTGAACAACTTCAGCATCTTTAAAAAAATTTAAAAAAAAGAAAGATTTTTCTAGCTCATCAATACCTACATGAGTAATGTCATATTTTTTCTGTGCACAATGTAATGCTTAATATTTACCTTTCTCAAAGATTAAAGACAATAAATAAAAACTCTCATTGAAACTGGAAGCAGAATGATACCATCTCATTAAATGGTAAACCTCTGAAATTAATAAGACTAAAGTAGCAATATCAAATTTATTGAAAATGATATAAACAAACTCATAGGTTAGGAGTTCTATTGATAAATTAACAATCATAAGGAAATCTGATCTCTATGATAAAATAAAATGGGAATTCTTTCAAGCTGGAGTCATGTCAGTATTAATGTATGGTTACACTACTAAAGACTATGCAGTTGACATTTTGCTTTTACTCCAAATGTTTAAAGAAACATTTGGAATAAAAGCAAAATGTAAACTACACGAGGGTGCTGCATGCTGTTTTGAACAAATCCTTGAAGCAGCACCCCACAAAACAGCAATTGTATGGCTACTTGCCTCCCATCTCATAAAACATCAAAGTAAGGTGAGCAAGACATGCTGGGCACTAATGAAGAAATCATAAGCAACCTTCTCCAATCAACTCCTACACATGGACACACCAGTGTAGGTGAATCAGTAAAAACTTACATTCATCAGTTTATTGCAAACACTGGATGCCGTCTAGAGGACTTGCCAAGATCCATGACCAAGAGTGATGGATGGCAAAAGAATCAAAGGAATCTATGCTGTAGGCACATCATGATGATATATTCTCAAAAAGTAAAGAAATAAATTCACTGAAAACTAATTTATTTTATCAACTTTTCATTGCATAATGTCATTATCAAAATTTATAATGAATGAAACTCTAATTTAAGTTCCCATTAAATAAATTGTGTTTTCTGTTGAGGTTTTACAATAATATCAAGGCAATATCTTCCAATATTCTTATATGTAATTCACTGCTAGAATGTGATAAATTAATTCAATTATTTTAGGTTCTATTGTGGGATCTGCAGGTAGAGGACATTTTCTTCTAGAAAATAGAAGTTGGATTCATTCTTTTCACAAGGTTATTAATGTAGAAGTTATTTCAACAAAATTCAAAACTCCCTATCACCAAGGCTTAGAATACACTGACTGTATTCACTGTAGAGAGGTAAGATCACCGCCAAAAAAGATGTATCCTAGTTATGACACTAAACTACATTTGATGGTTAGACTCCAAAACTAGGGAGTGTGGAGTATGCCTTCATTGTCATGACTCCCAGGTCCACTGACCTAAAGTGGTAGTACCCATTAGAGTCTCATCTATGAGTCTAATAGATCTTTTTGAAAATTATTTCTACTTGATAGGACTGTGAAAAAAAAAACCCTTCAGAAACAACTAGAAAAGAAAATGAAAACAAACATATAATCAACATGATTCCTTTTTGTTAAAAGTGCTGAAAGAACTTTTATATTTACAGCCAGGTGAAAGACACGAATCCAATTTCAATTTTTTAGAATTATTCTATTAGCATTGCAAGTCATAATTGACGATCATTAATAGTTTCATTCATATTATTGAAACCTTCAAGGGTGAGGGATCTTATCCCTCAGCAAAGCATACAGTCATTATAATCTAAGCCGCACCAACAAGACAATATCTAGAGCAAATGCACAGACATGTTAACACAAGCTCATGGTGAAAATAAGCTAAAACTATAAAAACACATTCCAGTGGATATTTCTTTGTAGCAGCATAAAACAACTATTTGTTACATATTAGTTAGGACAATAAATATGATTTATTTTTGGTTATGCTATCCCAAATAAGATGAAAAACATTCATATTTAGTTTGCACCTCTAACTTTTAGATTTAAAAACCTGGGAAAAAGTATATATTATATGTATTTACCAAGCCATCCACCTGAACAGGATGTAACGTAAAGACAATTTTTTAGCAGAATTTAGCATGTTTGAATTCAGATTTTCCTTTTCTTAGGTTACCATACCAAGTCTGCTCTACAATTTATGAAGAGTTGGAGACATGCCTTTCCCAAGGTTTTCCTACTTCATTATGTAAACAACTTCATCAAGGATTTGAATTCAAGTCCAAAGGTCTATGTGCTATGACGATAACTGTTACATAACAAACACCTCCCTGAAAAAAACATCAGTTTTTCTTCTATTGTTGCCATTCAATCTCAAGACACCTCCAGTATTGCCTGATCCATAGACTGAACTCAAAACTCCTACATTCAAAACTAATACTTTTATCCACTAAAATCACTGCATAAAGACATACATACCCCAAGTTTTAATTTAAATGCATTATAAATAAACGCTTCTATTTCTCTCATGAATGAATTCAACTGGCTGAGGGTGAACATTTCATCTTTGGGATCAGGATGAATCCTATTAAAAGAAATAATAAAGTTGATATCATTAATGTATTCAAAAGTTGCAGTTTATAGGGAGTGCTTGATATTTGAAATAGAGAAAACCACATATTACTACTAACAGAATCAGATTTTTATGATCATCAAACAATAGAACATTCTGTACAGTTTCTATAACACTTTTTATAAGACCACAATGAAATAAAACAACACATGAACATTGGTTTTTGTTGTGCTTGTTAAGACACTACTGTAATTATATATATAAATATACATGGTTCATTCGATAAGTTTCCTGACTTTTTTGTACAGGCATTTAAAATTGTTGTAGACTATTGAAAATTCAGTATGTTATTGCTATACATCTTATGAGATGACTGACCAATTTTTAGGATTTCAGGTTCAAATAAACAGCTACAGCAGCAATTGGAATAAACCCTACTAAAGCCTGATTGTCACAGCTGGTGAATTTCAAAAATGCAATCTAGACGTGAGGACACTTTAGAAGAACGATATGCTATAAAATTCTGTTTTAAACTTGGAAAAAAATGCCACAGAAACGTATGGAATGCTTCAGACAGCTTTTGTAGCATCTTGCATAAATTGAGCATCAGTTTTTGAGTGGCATAAGAGATTCAAGGAAGCCAGGGAGTCTGTGAGGGATGATGAGAGATATGGGAGGAGTAAGGAAGTCAATACACCAGAGTTGGATGGCCAAAGGGTTAGGATTACTATGTTGAGGTTTTAAGGCAGTTCAGGAAGAGATTCCAAGGGAAGAGCCCAGCACTCTTCAAATCGGGTCATTGGCATTTCCACCAGGACAATGCACCAGTCCACAACTCCATCCTTGTCACTGACTATTTGACCAAGATGGGCATCCCTGTTGTCCAGACCTTGCTCCCTGTGACTTTTGCTTATTCCTTAAGCTCAGAGGCTATCATTATGAGACAATTGAGATGAAAGCGGCTGTGACGAAGGTCATTGACACGCTCACACAAGAGGACTTCCATGGAACCTTCCAGAAGTTGTTGGGATGGTACAACAAGTGCATTGTAGCCAGAGGAGATTACTTCGAAGGGAACTAGAGTTTCATCGAGACATGCAGGACACTGCTGGAGAAGCAGGGACAAGCTCATAAGTGATTTACTCCTATGGACCCCCACATATGGCCAGGCAAAAGCAGAACGACTAGCTCAAACATACATTCAGCAGCTATGTGAGGATACAGGATGTCGCCCAGAGGCGATGAACGATAGGGAGAAATGGCGAGAGAGAGTCAGGGATATCCATGCCTACAGCACGACATGATAATGACTATCAATAAAAGTGCCCATACAAAAAAAAGTCTGGAAACTTAATGATCCTCGTATATCAGTAATATCCAGTCAGCGTCCAAAATCAATGGGTGTGGATTATTTATGTATAGAATATATGAGGAATTTCATATAAATTTATGGGAGTGGTTGATGTATGGCTATTTTTATATATTTCCTTTCCAGGTTTCTATGATAAATCTCATATATAGAGTGTATACAATATAACTAGAAGAAAACTCAAACCTGGTTAAATTGTCATTATAAATTTATTTCGGTGAAGAATATTATCATACTCTTTGTCTCTTCAGATGACTTTACACACTTAATTTGAGTGTGAAAAACAGCAAATATGGATTATAGTATATATATATTTATATATGAAAAAAGAAAAAAAACATATGAATTTAGATTTTCAGTTGAAAAGGGTGAGGAATAAATAATATATAAATAATAATATAATAAAGTATTAGAAAATTAAGAAAACTGAAAAAAGGCATTCCTGTAAATTGAGCTATCCCAATTTGAACATATGCTAGATTTTTCGTAGCAGGTGAGATTTTTTGAATAATGTAAGCTTGTAAACTAAATTATCATCTCTTTATATTTTTCAGTTTACTCCTTTTATACAAGTTAAATCCCTCAGTTATTTGGGCCATCGTGCTCTTCCTAAAAAAAACAAAAGACCTTTCAGCACCCATCAGGTGCCTTTATTTAACTCAAAAATGGTCAAAGGGGACTTAAACACTCCAAAAATTAAAAAATTCTAATTGCAAATTAATTTCTAAGATTCCAAAAATCTCCTTCCCTACATAAATCCACCCACTGTCATGTAATACTATTAATAACTGAAATAAATGCTATTTTTTCAATAAAATTCATCGAAAATCAAAATTCCTTTTTTATCTTAAGTAGGACCCCCAGGGGCCCTCAATCAAGATAATTTAAATTTACTCTTATGTCCACATTTAAACACAAGTTTGTTACGTGCTTTAAGCAGTCATCTGGAATCCCTAAAATTAAATATACTAATTTTTCTCTGATATGCAAGTTACATTTGCCATTGAAGCTATTTGTGGTTGAAGACTGCCTGACTATTTTCCACTTTATTTGAGGGGTTAGCTCTTGATCCTTAAGGTTCCAAAATATCTAGAGCTGTTTCATTTCTGAGGAGAAAGAATGTCTGTGATTATACAGTCTTTGTTTCCAATCCCCATCGTTATGTTCCATGGGAGAAATACACAATTGGAATACTATGTTCTTCAAGTTGCATCATCCGCCCAAAAGGCATTCCTCTTTTATTCTACAGTTACAGAACACCTCATATGGTCCCTCACTATTCCTATTTAATTCATCTAGTAACTTCCTATGCATATTGTTTGTACAGAGTAATTTTTATGGTGTTTGTATTAAAAATCTTCCTAAATGGGTTGTCCCTATTAAAGTGCCTATCTAGGAGATTTAGGAACTATTTTCCAAGGTTAATGTTGGTAAGTTTACAGAATGGCAGGTTAAACCAAATTACTTTTCTATTTCTGTTTTTTCTTCATCTATTTGAGTGATTATTATTGGTGTCACCTACCTTGACAAATCCATGGGTCCCACTACCGCTACTTCTGCCAATGGTAATGTTTCGTCCCTTAGTGACTGAGTTCACTGGGTTTATGTACTCCAGTCTACTCTGGAATCCTCTATTTTTGAGGGCTATTTCATATATCTTTTTGTTCTCCACAAAAAATCTTTACATGATGATAGTCTATTCATCCTCTTGTTTAACTCGCCATTCTGTAAACATATGAATATTAACATAGGAAAATATTTCCTAAATTTCCTGGATAGGCACTTTAATTGGGTTAATTAAAGGCACCTGTTGAGTGCCAAAAGGTTTGTTTTTTTTAGGAAGAGGATGATGGCTCAATTAACGGAGGGATTTAACACATGTAAAAGGAGTAAACAGAAAAATATAAAGAGGTAATAATTTAGTTTACAAGCTTTCATTATTCAAAAAATTACACCTCCTACAAAAAATCTAGCATATGTTCAAAATTGGGATGGGTCAATTTACAGGAACCACTGGACAGCTGTTTTGACCTTATTAGGTCTCATCAGTAGTGTATACTGAGATCTCCCCCAGTGGAGATCAAACCAGCAACTACAGAATGCAGGGCCAAAACTCTACCAGAGCTACTGGTCCACATCGCACATAAGCAATACCAAATTAACTAGTCATGGTAATTGCAAGGCCAATTAACCTGATGTGTCTTGTAAGTTACATCCATACTCTTACAGAGGACACAGTCAACTCCAGGGCTACAGCTGTCCAGTGATTCCGTATCTTGTACGCAGTGTTAGCTGGATTTTCTGGTTATGGTAATTCAGTTTACAATATGATTTCTTTACTTAAAAAAGAAAATGTACATCCTTTTTCTGTTTTTTAATTTTTCTAATACTTTATTGTTTTAACCCTCTTTCCTTTTTGCCTGAATATTCATATTTACGTTTTTTTCATACCTATATATATATACACACTCAGTAATCCATATTTGCTGTTTTTCACTCTCAAATTAAGTGTGTAAAGTCATCTTAAGAGATGAAGGGTATAACGATATTCTTCACCGAATTAAATTTATAATGACAATTTAACCAGGTTTGAGTTTTCTTCTAGTTACATTATAGACATTAAGTATTGTTCTTCATTCAACATCTGAAGAGAGTCATCATAGACTTGAAATAAATTTATGACACCAAGGAAATGAATTTTTTATTTTTATATATATATATGTACACACACACACATACAGAGTACCACACAAAAATTTTAGGCAACTTTAAACTAATTACCAACTTATAAGTGGATGTCTCGCATTGTGTTTTTTACAGATAAAACTCTGACCAAGTAAGAATCATTTCCATACCAAATCATTATCTTTTATAGTATGGCTTTTGAATGAGAGGGGAAGATGCAAAAACACACCCAAAAATAGGCAGGAAGTAGCACCCTACAAAACAGTAGCTGTATGACCACTTACTTCCCATCTCACAAACTATCCAAATAAGACAAGCCAGACATGCTAAGCAGTGCTGAAGTAAGGACAAACTCATGTGTGACGTTTTCCAAAGAACTCCTACACATTGATACATCAGTGTTAGCTGACCAGCAAAAACTTACATTGATCAGCTCTGTGCAGATATTGGATGTCATCTAGAGGAATTGCCAAGAGCAAAGACTGAGAGAAACAGATGGTGAGAGTCAAGAGAATCTGTTCTGTCAACACACCTACATGATATAAATTCTGTAAATAGGATATGAATCAACATTCAGCTTAATGGTTGTCATAAAATAGCCTTTAAGCAAATTAGATTTAAAAATAAAAAGTAGATATCTTAATTTAAAAAATGCTTGACTGCTAAAGCCTTTTTTAATTTGTAGTTTAAAGGGAGATAATCCGATAGAGATTAACTTAATATACATGGTACAGCCAATAATTGGCCTAATTTCAATATATTCATAAAGAGGTGCTTATGATGTAATGGTTATCATCATAGGAAGTGGACTCAACTACCCAAGTTCAAATCATAAATAAAGCTATTAATATTTTACATAACACTAAAAAGCTTGGGAAAGGTATGAATTCAATTACTCTTCCTCCAGCTATAGGTGAATAGTAGGACAGACTGATTTGGTACAGCAACCAGTCTAGTTGGTTGGTTGTTTGGGTTGTATGGCATATCAACATTTGTAGGTTATTTAACACCAAATCCATTTTTATACAAATAGTCAGTTCTATTTCAAACGATTCAGCTTAGCATGAGTACACAGTTTAATTGTCAAAAACATTTCTATTTCAACCAACTCAGTTTATTCAAACAGTTCTAATTAAGCTAATTCAGTTTAAAATAAGTACAGATTTTGTTTACACACAGTTAAATGTCAAAACAGTTCTATTTTAAACAATTCAGTTTAGCATAAATATGCAGTTTAAACGCAAAAAACAGTAAGAAACCACAGTTTAATTCTACTTAACCTATAGATAGGACCCTTATCAGGTGCTACCACTCTGGGCCAGAGTGGACCTGGGGGCAATGGCAATAATGGGGCACTCCGCATTCCCCAAAGTTCCAGTATTACTGGAACTTCACCATCAGATAGTTTAATGTCATATCCAGGACACTCGTTGGGGGGGGGGTCTTCATTTTCATTTACTTAGAGGTCCCATACAGTATTTTGCATGGTTAGTAAGCTTAAGCTAGAAGATCATTACAAGTGATTTCATTTCTCAATGTGCCTCATACTTCTAACCTTGTACCAAACTAAACTAAGCTTAGTAAATAACAAATGAAAGACTGTCAGGTAGAATGGTTAGCAGGTTATTGTTAGTGAGTTTGAATCTCACTGGGTGATCCATACTTCTGTCCTTGCAGCAAACTAAGCTAAGCTTACTTATTACAGATCCCATATTTTATTTCAAACTTAAACAAGCTTGGTAAATAAAGAGTGTATTGTGTGGGATAATGATTAGTAAATTAAGTTTGCTTGTTTGGGTTTTATGGCATATCAACCTTTACAGGTTATTTAATGTCGAATCCATTTTTGTACAAAACATTTCTATTTCAAACAATTCAGTTTAGCATAAGTACACAGTTTAATTTTCAAACACATTTCTATTTCAAGCTATTCAGTTTAGTCAAACAGTTCTAATTCAAACAATTCCGTTTAAAATAAGTATACCTTTTGTTTACACACAGTTAAATGTCAAAACAGTTCCATTTCAAACAATTCAGTTTCGCATAAGTACACAGTTTAGTTCTATTTGACCCAGAGATAGGACCCTCAGGTGCTATCACTCCAAGACAAAATGGACCTGGGAGCAATGGCAATGAAGAGGTACTCCACATTCCCTAAAGCTCCAGGATTATTGGAATCTCATCATCAGATTGTTTAGTGTCATAATTAGGGCACTCATTGGGGAGGTCTTACCCCTCTGCAGAGATGTAGTCAGTGTATTCTACAGCGCTAACCAACTGAGCAAAGTAAATTAAGCTAGATCATTGTTAGTGAGTTTGAATCGCACTGGGAGCCCCATACTTCTGGCCATGCACCAAACTAAGCTTTGTTTAGTAAATGATTACTTACTGGTCCCATAATTTTTTCAAATCTTTACACTCAACAGCAATTTCTACTTGATTGATTCCTTCTTCTGGAACTTGGAAACCCAAATTTATTGTGTGGCCTTTATCTGTTTAAAAAAAATGAACAAAATAAGAAATAATTAAATTAAAGTATTTTGTAATTTGCTTTGAAGTATATTTCCAATGCTTTGACAATGTTTTTGAAAAAGAAAGCATTGACTGGTGGCCAAACGAGAAAGAAAACATGACTGCTATTGAATAAATTAGGACAATTTGAACATTAAAGATACTACAACTACATTTTGCCAAACAAACAAAATGATCAAAGAATGATTTTCCAAATTTAGGATCCCAGACACCAAAGTGACAGATAATGGAACACAGTTTATAGCAACAGAATTTAAAGAATTTTTCAAAGATCAAACAATCTAAGGCAGAAAGGTTTGTTGGTACATTTAAGAGAGCTTTGAAAATGCCAAGGAGAGAGTCAGAGGAAAGTGATGCTTGAGCAGTTTTTACCAGTGTATAGGCAAACCCCAAAGCTAAACACTACCAATGGGGCCTCACCTTTCTTTCTTTGAAGTAAAATGTTTCTATCAAACTCTCCCTGTTGCTCTTTATTTATAGGTAATCAATGGCATAATAGAAACAGCTGAAGAACAAGTTAGATGAAAAGTACACAAAGACTCTGCATGCTATTTTGAACAAATCCTGGAAGCAGTACCCTACAATCCAGCCACTGTGCAACCAAGTAAAACAAACTGGGCACAGCTGGTGGAAGTAAGGATGAACTCATAAGTAACGTTCTCTTACAGACTCCTAAACATGGACATACTAGTGTTGGTCAACCAGCAAAAACTAACATTCATCAGCTTTGTGTAGACATTGGGTGCTATCTAAAAGACTTAACATGCGGAATGGGCTGTAGTCACAGATGCAGAAAGAGAGTCAAAGGAATCTGTGCTGTTGGCATGCCTTGATGATGACATAATTAGAGACTATAATTGTTAAATTAACTTCAGTATAAAACCTAACAAGGGTTGATATGCATTATACTAAAACCCTTTCCAGACTTATTTTAAATTTTTTAAGTTTTAATATAACCTAAATTTAATTCGTAAGGTATCTACATAAGTTAACCCCACTATACCAAATATAGCATTGAATAATTATCTCCCTTGATAAACTGATTTGGAAGAATGTAGACCTCACTATTATTATCCAGGTACAAATTGAATTGGAAATTGTTTTCTCTTTAATGTAATTACCTAAATGATTTTCCTACAATGAGCTATTTTTAAACATTACAGCCACTTACAAACATACAAAAATCAGATCATTACAATATAGATATAATCTTACTTTTTCTCATACAGTAACTATATTTTAAGAAAAAAATTACTTGACACCAGGAACTTGTAATAATATGGTTGTTTATATGGATTAAACCAGATTAAAATGAATACAATGGGACTGACTCACCAGATTCCTGGACTTTTCCAGTCCACAATGACAGAACCCAACTGAGATCCACTGGAGAAAGTATGAGAAGTGAAGATTTGCCTTGGAATTCTTTCTGAAAAAAAAAACAATCAAAAATATTATGTATGTATTTACTCAACCCCTCTGCTAAAAGTAGAATGCAATACAAGGTAAATTTTTAAGTCATTTTGTTTTCAATTGTTTTAAGTCATTTTGTTTTCAATTGTTTTAAGTCATTTTGTTTTCAGTTGTTTTCAATTTAGAGTTTTCCTTCTCCAAGACTGTTTGCCATACCAATGCTAAAGAATCCAGTCTATCCAATTTACTCATAGCTAGGGGAAGGGCAGCTGGATTCATGCCTTTTCCAAGGACATTATCACATAGTGAAAAACAAAACGTTTCACCTAATATTTGATAACCATTAAGCCACATGGTTCCTAAAGATCAAAGATGACATTATCTTATTGATGTTTCTATTATACATTGATTCTTACAAACTAGTTTCATTGTTTCTGAAATTGTTTCACTCTCTGACATACATTCAGTAAAAATTTATGAAGCAACAAAATATGAATTTTAGGAAATTTGACCATTACAAATCATACCTAGCCCAACACCTACTTTCAGACTTTTGTTGTAAGTAGTTGCCCATCTACTATTTGTATATTAGCTCATAGAAAGCTGTAGCAAAAACCTGGACTGAATTCTTTCCTTCTTTTTTTCCCATCTTTTGATTCCACTTCAAGATTTTTATGTGAGTTTGTTTTAATTTTCCTTATAAAGTCTAATGAATAATTTAGATGGTTAGTCTTAAATGGAACACTATACCACAAACTGAAATCTATTGCTTCAGGGTTAAGTTGCCATTTTCTTATTTACCGTTATATATAAGATGAACAAAAGTGATAAGACAAATCAGAATATTTCTTTTATGTTATTGTTCTCAACTACTTTCAACCATAGATTATAGCCAGGAAAAAGTTTTTTTTAGTAAGTTTTTAAAGAAGCTTTTAAAGGAGTTAATACACATCAAAAGAAACAATGAAAATGGTAACATAGTCTATTGGTTTGTAGAATGAATATTATTTTCTGGTATCAAAGTGTCTTCAACCTTTATATATCTGCACTGAAGGCACCTAGCTAATGAGTATTTGAGAAGTCTATTACGTATGGGGTGGGGTGTTTCAAATTAGATGTGACTACCCAGCCTGCTTATTTGTTTATATAGTTGCTTATGTGTCACCTCAAGTCTTCCAAATCTATTTCAAGACAGAGTAATTAAGTTTCAAGTTAAATCCATATAGCACCTGTGATATTATTATAATTAATATAATTTGCTATATTTATAAATAAGGAGTATTCAATATCAGTGATAGATCATATACATCTAAGTCAGAATACTGTAGACACTAAGTCAATAGTGATTGGTGACTGAAACACAGTCGACGGTCTAACTTAAATATATATGACACACTTTCTCTCACGAAAAATAGCTTAAAAAACTCTCCAAGGTTTTATGTGTGAAAATGAGACATCTGGTAGGCTAATATATACCCAAAAACTTTATACTGCTTGTATTTATACGTAGCCTAACTCCATAATACAGTAACATCAAATTGAAATGGAGTTTTATATGCCATCAAATATGGTAAGTCACTACTTATTGCCCCATGCAGGCAATAGATTCTTCTTTTTACAAAATGGATGTTTGATACAGTCCAATTTATAAAACCTTCTTTTGAGATTCAAATACATGTAATTAAGGATGGTTGAAGAACATACTGGTTGAAAGTTTTTAGATTAGAATAAAAAAAAGTGTCAACCAATCCACTGAATAATTATATTTCATTGTCATTTCAGTAAAGATATCACTTATCAACCAAAAATTAAAATTGATACTGGGTCAGCAAGAGTTAGCACAATGTTTAGAATTCACGGAGGGTGTATCCACTTTTTACAATATAAGAGGTTTTTTCAAAACCATGGAATAAAACTGCTTTAACAGTGATAAAATTTTGAATGGATATATCCATTTTCTGCAGCAAAAACGGTTAAACCCCATGTTTCAGAGAAAAGGATTCAGTTATTTATATTGATTTAAATTTTTTGGAAAAAAACCAAATCTACTAAGGGTAAAGACACTTTAGCCCTCTTTGAAGTACATCCCACTTTTAAAACTTTAAATTCTTATCCTAGTATCTCTTCAGCTTTTCAAAACAGTCTGGAGAGTGCTATCAACAGTTTCATTGCATTCCCTTTAAGCATTTCACTGGCTATTCTAACTTTGGGAAAACATAGAAAGTAAGACATGAAAACCAATTTAATAGAGTGTTTATATATTTATTAAGCCATTTAACTCTGTATTAACTTTATCAGATAATAATTTGAACAAATTTTAAAATTCAACGTAAGATATTGCAGAATGTTAAAACAGTCTATGAGGTTATCATGGTAGCATAATTAGGAACACAAATCACTATGAAACTTTAACAAGTGGTAAACAAAAAATATTTGAAATTGTGTTTGTAGCTGTCATTTCAGCTATGAATGAATCAAAGGATTTGAAATTTTTACTTTTGAGTTTGAAGAGAAATTACAATTAAATGTATATCAAAATTAGTGAATTTTATGGATTAGATCACTGGGCCATTGGCTAAATGAGTAGAGTGTTCGCCAATAGTCCAGGAGACCGGGGCTCAATCCCAGGTCAAGTCAGACCAAAGACTTAAAAAAGGGTCCTTGATGCCACCTTACTTAACAGTCGGCATTATAAGGTAAGGATCAAGGGTAAAGTGGAGCAATCCAGGGAATGGAATAGCGCCTTCCCCTACACCTTGGTATGGTACCTATTGAAAGGGGTGCCATTGGGTCACTCTCAACTAAGGTCGTTAACTTTACTTTTATGGATAAGATTTTGTTATTTTGTTTAAACCCATCTTACCAGAAAAAGTGATACACTATGAAATCCATGTTGTTATTTGATAATTTGATACAAAAAGATTATATAATTGAGTGACTGAGGTGGGGAGTCTTACTTCTCTGCAGAGGTGCAGTTGGCATATTCTACAGCCCTAACCGACAGGGCAATGTTCAAAATGATCAAGAATCATTCTGTCAGCAGCTGAAAAGGATTAAAAATTGTTTGGTCAGTTGTTCATACAATCAAGAATCATACGTACCTGAAACCACATCTGTACAATCTTTCGTAATTTTAAACTGCCAGTTAGAACCATCAATGGATAATATGTATACATCTCGTGCAACTGTTCTTCATATTCAGGTGGTAACTCCACACAAACTAATAAACCACACAACAAAGCCTTATCTTTATTTTCTACAAAGAAAAATCATTCAATATCAACAAAATTATAACACAAAATCAAAACAATAAAGAGAAAATAATGCCATTTACACATTAAAAAAAAATTCAATAAATTTTAAAAAGTTATTCATGCTCAATCTACCCCTTTATTTTGAAAATTAAGTGGGTGCTACCAAAAAGCTAAGTCCCTAGGAACCAAGCTTCTCTATCAATTAATATCCAAAAAAACAACAATGCTTCGACTGCTCAACTAAAAGAAATATCTCTATTTTAAACAATATTAACAGAATAAAAATCTGGAAAAACCCAGGGTAATAAGAACAAAAACTTGGTATATTTATGTTTGTAGATTTTTTTTTGGAGTTGTGTGTACAAATATTTGTAAAAAAAATCTTTGCATTACTATCAAGATAAAATTTATTCTTTAAAACTGCATTGCTTACAGGTAAACAAGGGGCATGTTATGCTAAGGTTGGAGTTCTGGATCCAGTGTTCAAAAAAATCAGCTACAGAGTTCAAACCTAACTTACTGTGATGAAAAACATTGTTAACTGAGTGACATCTAATTAAGGACTTTAAGGAAAATAAAGCAGCTACCTGAGCTTACAGCCTCCACAGCCGAGCATAATAGACATAATATGTGTGCAAGAATATAGATATAACCTTAGTGAACTAGACTTACAATACCATGATACCAGTAGAGGCAGAGACATTTGTCTTAGCATCTGCACAGAAAACATGTCTATGCTGTCATAGGAGGTGTAGGAATGCTTCTCAGTTCTTATGCCTTAAAATCACTAAAGAGCATAGAAAAGCCCAGCAGAGAATGTGCTACATTTAATAGTAAACCCTGCACAACAATCACCTCTTGCTACCATCCCACCAATGCCAGAGATGAAACAGATATCACTACATTCTGTGACAGACTACCTTACCTTGCTTGACACATTCTCAAAAATAACATACAAATCATTGGTGGAATGCAAAAATAGGCAAAGAAGAAAATAAATTTGGCTTACACAACCTACCAAATAGAAATGACGAATATCTAACAGATTTTTTTACTCAAGAACAGTCTTTCATGCCGAAGCTCTAAATATTGAAAAAGGGAGAGAAAACTATGGACCTACACCTACCCAAATAATGCTTAAGCACAGCTAGATTATATACTCATAAACAAGAAGTGAATAAATAATGCTCTGAACTGCAAGACATAGTCCTCTTTTGAAGGTTTATATTCTGGTCATAGAATTGTCAAGGCAAAAATATGTCTAAGTCCATGCAGAAATAAGAAACAAACAGTCAAAATCACATGTTATGGCTAGTCCTCACTAATAGAGATGTAAGCAATCAATATATCATAACTGTAAGAAACAAATTCGATAATCTTCAGGTGATATCTGTTAGACATATTCTAAATGACAAATATGAAAACTTTGTCACTGCCCACATGGAAGCAACAGCAGAGTGAATACCAACCAAATGTAGGGTTTCATAGAAGTTAGGAAAAAACAAGATAAATAAAAAACAAAAGCACCTTTACTCAATAAAAGAAACCCAACAAATGTCAATATGGAGTAACTTAAGAAAGCCCAGAAAGAACTAACGAACATATACCAAAAAGAGCTAATAGAATATGTTCATGGTAAGGCAATCACAAATAACATGACAGACAGTAAACAAAGTTAGCAGAAAGAACACCACATCAAGAGCAAATCTAAAAGCTGTCAGCTAAAAAGAAAGACTTCTGAAATGGAAAGAACAGTTCAAGAATCTGCAAGGAAAGCCTCCTGAAATCATTGACAAACCTCTCCAAAAGATCTTTAATTGCCAACTAGATGTTAAACTAGGACAGTTTATGTAGGAAGAACTTGATGTAGTATCAAAAACAATTTTAAACAGAAAAGCTGCAGGCCTCAACAAAATACCTCTTCAAGTTTAGAAGACAAGAAAATTTGACAACATACTTCTCTGACAATACAACACAGTTTATAAACAAAACACAAGAGAGAAATAGACAAAAGATTGAATTCTTCCCTTCCCCAAGAAAGGAGACCTTGGAATTAGTAAAAACTACAGAGGAATAATTAATTGTTATAGCTGCTAAGATTTACAAAGCCCTGTTTCTCAATCATATTCAACCCAAAATCAAAAAATTCTTAGAAAAATTCAAGGCTTTCAAAGAAATCACTCCAAATTCCACAGATTCTGACAATCTATTGAATTATCAAAGGAGTACAAGCAAAGAATCTTGGGGCAACACTACTGTTCATAGATTTCACTAAAGTATTCAATTCACTGCACAGAGGAAAGATGGAGCAAATACTACGTGTATATGGTCTTCCCAAAGAAACTGCTACCACTACAACGATGCTTAATAAAAACACGAAAGCAATGGTTTGCTGAAGACACTGACTCCTTCAACATAGTCACTGGAGTCTTGCAAGGAGATACATTAGCAATATATTTGTTTATACTCTGCCTAGACTATATACTTAAAATATCAATAGATCTAATAATTGAAAATAGTTTCACATTAAAAAAGGCAAGCAGATGATATCACATAGAAACTTGACAGATGTAGACGATGCAGACAATCTAGCACTTCACAAAAATACACCAGCCCAAGCAGAATCCGAAATGCATAGCCTCGAGTAAGCAGCAGGAGGCATTGCCTTCTACATGAATGCAAATAAAACAGAGTATATGTAATTTTAAATATAAAGGAGCCATCTCCACTCTAAATGGAAAGCCTAAAAAATTAATCGACTAGTTCACATACCTCAGCAGCAACATAGCTGTATTCATATTACAATATAGATGCACCACACAAATGGTAACAAAACACACAGGGCAAAAGCAAAATCAGAACAACACAAAAATGCTGTGTTCTGTCTTGAACAAATCCGGTAAGCAACACTCCATAAAAACAGCAGCTGTGCAGCCAATTACCTCCTATCTTGCAAACCATCCAGGGAAGACAAGACATGCAAGGAACTGCTAAAGAAGCAAGAATAAACCTATAAGCGATGCTCTCCTATGGACTCCTGTACATGGACATGCTAATGTTGGTCAAGCAGCAAAGACTGACATCAGCGCTGTACAAACTCAAGCAGCAGCCTAGAAGACCTGCCATGAGTGATGGATGATAGAGATGGATGGCAGGAGAAGGTCAAAGGAACTATGTTGCCAGCATGACTTGATAATGACGTCACAATCCAGCATGTTAGCCACTATACTAAAGGAACTCCTTAAAGCTGTAGAAATAACAAAGTGAAGAGAGATGCAGCTATTTACAGATGAAAGTGCAATAAAGAGCAACTGAGATTAAGATGAAACAAATACTAGAAATTAATAATGGTATTTACCTGTTTTTTGAATAATGGCAAAATACACAGCATCAGGGTCAGCTGGAAAAAAAATTAAGAACATTTCATTCCGTTAAGAAATAACATAGTTAAAGGCAAAAACAACACTTGGTAAGTAGAGAAGATAATTATAAATATAAAACTTGCTTCATGTCCATAAAAGTGCAAATCTACAAATCCATGTGGAGCAGTGATTCCCCAACAGAAAAATTAGAAGAATTTCAAATCAAATTAAAGAGATATCAAATTTAAAAGAAACATCAGACTAAAGTTTGAGTTTTGTTTTGGTTACTTATTGACAAAAAAGTTTGGTTTTATCTTCTATGTGGGTTTTAGGGTTTAGAGTATGGTTCTTTTACGATAGTATTTGAAGGTTGTTTTTTCTTTGAGTTTTTAGAAAACTCAAGGTGTCCTCTGATTTGGTGTTTATGAAATGGTCCTTTAAGTTGCTTGTCTGATAGTATTTAGGGCAAGTTTGTCTAAAACTGTCACAGTTTAAGAGCATGTTTGATTGTGAGGTGTACTTTGCACACTGAGCATATTGGGGTGTCTTCTCTTGATTTGATCAGGCCAATCCAACCAACCATCTAACCCAAGTAGTAGTCAAAGTAAAGTGGTATAATTTGTGTCAGCCTTTAACTATGTCCCCCCACTGCTCTACAAGCTATGAGAAAATAGTAAGTCAGACTTGGTTCTTTAGGTTTGCTAAGGCAACCAGTAGAAAGGGAAAACTGATTTCAAACTAGCTGTACTCTGCTTAACAAATTGTCCTTGTGTCACATCTTGGTTATGTCAGAAGGGTTGGGTAAATACATAATTTCTGTTTTAGTTGTATTGTGATTTTATGTAGATCACTTAAAATTTTTCTTTAAAAAGTTACATTTATAATAATAATACTTCATAATCACATCCAATATTTTTAATTTAAGAGACCATGACAGCTGCTTTATGTTCAGTATAATTATTAAAATGGACATTTTTGTTTTTCTGTTGCTCCAAACACATGTATAGAAGGAATCATGGTAGTCTACAGTTTTTGCAATGTTGATTATTGCCTGATCAGCTGGGCCAACTGAGCAAGGATGTCTGATATTTAGAAGACTCAAAACCTCCAATCAACCAAGTCACAAAATATCACAAAGGATGCATCCCAGCATATCTGAAAAATGTATTTAATGGAATATACACCAAAATATGATTTTATCAGCAAGTCAACCCATCTAAGATTGTTTTATGCCTATAGGTTAGGGAATCACATTCATTGTACATTTATATTCTTCTGCAGTTGCTTCTTATGATTTTTTTGCAGTGATATAATTTCAAATATTCCAATCTAATACACTAATAATTTGCACACAATGATTAATGATCTCAAGTAATTATTTCTATTTAATAATAGTTATTTGTTCACAGTTATATAGCTTCAAGTAACTAATAATATTTACTGAACAATTATAGTTACAAGTAACTATTCTTAATGCAAATAATTTAGTTATATGGCATCAGGTATTCCTATCTAATATTAATAATTTTCAAACAGATCTATTTGACCCAGCAATAGTTGACTAGGAAATAATGACAATGAAGGAGTACTCAACATTCCCCAGATCTCCAGAATTGGAGCCTCACCATCAAATACAACTTAGTGTCATACCTAGGACACCTCTTCTGGAGAGAATACAGTCAGCATCTTTTAATCAGTACTGAAAAGACGGACACCAAAATATAATACTTGAGAAATTAAAGTGATAACCAATAGAAAAGTGGGAAACTCAAGATCAAAAAATAAAGAAAGAAAGAGCATACTTACAACTAGAAACATTCAAACCTTCAATCACCTCAAAGACTGCAGAATGAACATTTGATTGGTTTTGGATGTACTGAAATAAAAATTTAAAAACAGAGTGACATATTTATAGTGAATCTAAGAGAAATTAATTTAAACTCTGCAATCTGTAATGAATAATGCAACCTTTATTGTTTCTTTTATCTTTCCAAAGCTTTCACAATGAACAAAGCATAGTATCTGTATGGTCTGCTAAGGATCAAAGTATCACTCCCCAATACTTCTGCTAATGATCAACTGTAATAAAACTAATTAAATATATTACAAAGATTAAAATCAAATCAATCATTTTTCTTCTTATTTTGCATCTATTTTTGAGAAAGTATTAAATGCTACATTCTTTGAAATAATAACTGTTTTCATCTACATATTCTAAAAATAATCATGAGATTTGCACAAGTTTATTACACTTTAATCCTAAAAGTACCACACCATACATATATACATGGTGCATTCAATAAGAGTCCAGACTTTTTTTGTAAAGGCATTTAAAATTGTTGTAGACTCTTGAAAATTCAGTATGTCATTGCTATTCATCTTACAAGATGACTGACCAATTTTTATGATTTCAGATTCAAATTAACAGTTACAGCAGGAATTGGAATACACCCTACTAAAACCTGATTGTTACAGCTGGTGAATGATATGCAATAAAATAGTTTTAATCTTGGGAAAAAATGCCATGCGATGAAAGCTGGATCTACTGCTATGACCCAGTGGAAGCATGCTGGCTCTCCCAGACTCAAGAACGCCAGACAGAGCAAATCCATCCATAAACTTTTGATGGTCCCTTTTTTTGACAGCACTGGCATGATCTACATGCACTGGGTTCCCACTGGACAGACAGTCAACAAGGAATACTATGTTGAGGTTTTAAGGAGTTCAGGAAGAGATTCCTAGGGAAGAGGCCAGCACTCTTCAAATCGGGTCATTGGCATTTCCACCAGGACAATGCACCAGTCCACAACTCCATCCTTGTCACTGACTATTTGAACAAGATGGGCATCAAGACAGTTCCTCACATTCCCTATAGTCTAGACCTTGCTCCCTGTGACTTTTGCTTATTCCCTAAGCTCAAGGAAAAACTTATAGACTATTGTTATGAGACAATTGAGGAGATGAAAGAGGCTGTGACAAAGGTCATTGACACGCTCACACAAAAGGACTTCCATGGGGCCCTCCAGTAGTTGTTGGAATGGTACAAGTGCATTGCAGCCGGAGAAGATTACTTCGAAGGGGACTAGAGTTTCAGGTGTGTACTATCAATAAGAGTACCCATACGAAAAAAAGTCTGGAAACTTAATGATCCTTGTATATCAGTAATATCCAGTCTGGAAACTTATTTAATGATCCTCGCATTTGTAATTCTTTATAGGTACTATACTAGTTATATACAGAATAATCCTGCCAGTTTGCCTCCATTAATACAAGACCATTAATTTTTTCCTTTCTTGATTTTCTATGTATTTCTATAGTAAAATCATTAATAAAATATCATATCTCTATTCCATCAGAAAAGCTTGCATTGATTCCTGACTACATACAATCACTTTCTTTTAAATTACAATGCAAAATTTGCCTAAATGAATCAAAGCCTAATATTTGATCAATTTGACAGTTATTTATCATATTTTTCTGCTAAATCATCCTCAACCTCAAAGCGTGTCTATAGCTCAGAATCCCTTGTCTCTCTCTCTCTCTCTCACCATCACTCTTCGTAAGTTCTCAAGACGGTATCCAGTGTCGGTACAAAGCAAATGAATGTAATTTTTTTCTGGTCAGGCAACACTAATGTGTTTATGGGTAGGAGTCCATAGGAGAACACTGCTTATGAGTTTGTCCTAATATTTCAATAATGTCAAGCATGTCTTGCTGGTCTAACTTGGAGGATTTGTGAGGAGTTGCACAATTGCTTCTAGGATTTGTTCAAAACGTTACACAGCATTCTTGAGCAGTTCCACTCAAACTATTTCTCAAGGCTTTTTATTAAAGTCTAAGAGGTGCAATCATACGAAAGTATTGACACAACTACAGCTAGGAAGAATTCCCATTTTATTTTATCAAAGATCAAGTTAGTTGGTTGGTTGGTTGTTTGGGTTTTATGGCATATCAACTTTTGTAGGTTATTTAATGCCTAATCCATTTTTATATGTACAGTCAGTTCTATTTCAAACAATTCAGTTTAGAATGAGTACACAGTTTAATTGTCAAAAACATTTCTATTTCAAGCTATTCAGTTTAGTCAAACAGTTTTAATTCAAACAATTCAGTTTAGCATAAATATGCAGTTTAAAAATCAAAAGAGTTCTATTTCAAGAAATTTACTTTAGCATAAGTATGCAGATTAATTCTATTTAACCCATAGATAGGGCCCTATCAGGTGTTATCACTCTGGGCCCTGAAGCAAAGGCAATGAAGGGGTGCTCCACATTCTCCAAAGTTCCAGCATCACTGGAACCTCACCAGCAGATTGTTTAGTGTCATGTCATATCCAGGACACTCATTGGAGAGATTCTTACTCCTCTGCAGAGGTGCAGTTGGTGTATTCTATAGCCCCAGCCGACTGGGCAATACACAGAGTTAAATGTAAAACAGTTTCAGTTGAGCATGAGTATGCAGTTTAGATGTTAAAAGAGTTCTGTTTTGAGCAATTCAGTTTAATATAAGTACACAGTATAAAAGTCAAAACAGTTTTATTTTAAACAATTCAGTTTTGTATAAATACACAGTTCAAATGCAAAAGCAGTAAACTCTCAAAAAAAAGTTTAGTTCTATTTGACACATAGATAGGACCCTTATCAGGTGCTACCACTCCGGGCCAGAGTGGACCTGGGAGTGATGGCAATAAAGGGGTATTCATATTTCTCAAAGCTCCAGCATCACTGGAACCTCACCATCAAATTGTTTAGTGTCATATCCAGAACACTCATTAGAGGACAGGGTTTTACCCCTATGCAGAGAAGCAGTCGGTGTATTCTACAGCCCCAGCTGACTGGGCAATCAGAGACTAAATTTCCATATGATCATTTACCAGTCAATAGCTGTCCATGCTTTACCTGCGCTTATGTTAAACACTAGGGTCAGAGTTCCTACTCTAGTAGAATGAGAGAGTTGTTGACACATGTGAAGGGTGATACAGTTTGAATATCTGGTTTGATTTGAAGTCGTGGTTATCTTTCAATTGCGATTTTTCTCATCAACAGACACCACTCTTATGAGTAGCAGTAGTTTACAGACTGATCTATTTGATCCTGGCCGTTGAACTATAAGGCACAAGCATCGAGTGAAGCATACCATAGATTTGCTTTGGGATTCTTCCACCATGCTGCATTCCAGTTTCCAATGTTACACACTAGTACAACTCTTATAACACCTCACTGCCCTAAATCTGATATCCAGTGACAAGTCAGGGCAAGATGACTGAGTGATTATGGAAGCTGCATGTTTGTCATAGAATTAAACCTCCATTTTATATACTAATAGTATATAATATCAGGTTAATGAAAAAGCGTTTTCTTTTACTCAGTTTTGCTTTTAAAAAAATCATAGCAACTGAATTAAAATGAGATATCCCAGTCACCATAAGCAGATGACAACATAAATAGCTTCAGAAAAATTGATAACAACAGGATCCATCATCATCTGTGCATACCAGTAGCATGGATTCCTCAGCATATTCACTTGATTCACTCTCAGCCATCATTCCTAACAAGTCCTCTAGGTAGCACCCTGTGTCCACACAGAGTTCATAAATTTAAGTTTTTGCAGGTCAACCATACTAGTGTGTCCACAAGAGAACATTAATTATGAGATTGCCATTTCTTCTCCACCAGCAGTGACCAGATTGTCTTGCTCATCTTACTTGGATTGTTTATGCAAATAGAGTATAACTTCTGCTTTGTAGGGTGCTGCTTCCAGGATTTGTTCAGAACATCACACAGCATCCTTGTATAGCTTTTTCCTCAGACTTTTTGTTAAAGTCCAAGTAGTGCAACCATACAATAGTAATAATATGACTACAGCTTGGAAGAACTCCCATTTTATTTTATTCCATGAGAGATCAGATTTCCTTAGGGTCTTTATCCAGTCAATAGCAGTCCATGCTTTACCTATGCATAATATTGATATAACTTTCAGTAGATGAGATATTGCTACCAAGATATATGAACTACTCTAATAATTTTATTTAATAAGGTGATGCAACCATCTTGATTAAAACACCTGAACTCTGTTTTATCTCTCATGTAGAGAACAATGTTTCATTGGCTACTCTAGACTATGCAGCAGAGATTCAGATTGAGTAGGTAAATTTGCAAGGATCATCTGCATAGTCTGCATCAGCAACAGTGTATGTACTTTGCCAAATTTTAACTCTAAAGCAAAAATTCTGTGGCAGAAAAAAACATGTACATAGCATTGCCCTTAAGTATACTACAAACATTTTGAAAAGAAAAAATTTTTTTCTAAAATAAGAGACCAGATTTTATTTCTAGTGGAACTTTATACAAAAGATATTATTAGGTATCATCTATTACCAAACCCCACATGGAATGGTTCAAGCGCTGGACTGTGTAATTGTAATGAGTTTGAACTCCAGTCATGCTATTATGTTCACTTTCAATTACACTTGGGAAAGGTATGAACCCCTTATCTTTCCAGCTAAGGGTTAAATAGTACCACTCCTGTTCTTCTCAAAGGATGTCTTTGCATTGAATAACCCTTGAAGGTTGATATGCCATTAAAACAAAGAAACCAAACCAAACCTTACAGCATTGAAACTATGTTATCAAAAATATATATAGCAGTCCAAAAATAAGTACACTCTTTATATTCATGTAATTTTATTTCAGATTAGCAGTGTTTCAATGCTGAAACATGATACCAAATATCAGCTTTAATTGTGTGTGCATGTGGTTTCAGGTATCTCTATCTAATACTAACAACTTGCAAGCAATTAGAAGTAGTTTACAACTGCTTTAAACAAATAAACACTTCATACTCACCTGCAATATCAATGTCATAATGCTGTTCAAAATCATTCTAAACAAATCTAACTCATAGATGGAACAGGTAGTTCTAATCCAAATCAAAGTGGATCTGAGAGTAATGGCAATAATGGGCTGATTCCAGACTCCTCAGAGCTCTAGAACTCAAGCTTCACTACCAAATAGAGTTTAGTGTCATACCCAAGACACTGTATACATATACGTATATACGAGAGTGAGTCAAAAGTTCTGCAATATTTTGGTAACTTATTTGCTTTATTCTTCAAGTTACAATAAAAGCAGACTAGCATTTATAGTAGAGGCTATTATGTTGCCCTGTTTGAAGCTACCAGTTCTTGTCCTTCAAGGTAATGAACTCCTTCACAGAAGCTCCCACTACCTTTTGATTGTTAAAGCAATACAAGCACAGGAAGTGACCCATGAATCAGAACAAGTAATAATCTGGATGTGGTAGCAGTTTAATTCCCTCAAGTTAGCAGAGTTTATTCCAGAAATCAGCATGTGCACAAATATTGCAAAATTTTTGACTCAATGATTACAGTGGTTGGTGTTTCTCTTTTTAAATGGACTTTTTAGTAAAGCATACACTAAGTATTAAGAAGTTGAGTGTAAGCAAACTTTTAAAAGGATTTTTTTTACTTACTGAATGACAGTAGCTCACTAATGACGCCTCATACTGCTTAAATGTTGACTTTTTTCTTTCAAAATTTACAAGTGGACACATTTTGTACAAATAGCTCATCCTTCGAAGAACTGAAACAAAAAAAATTTTTAATTTCTAAAAACAAAATATCTAAAATCAGTTTTTTTCCTCAAAAATTAAATTAATAAACTTTAGTAGAATCTATGTAAAGTCTATCACTGTGTCAAAAAAAAAAAAATAGAACCGTAGTGTTGCAGGCATTTTGAAGAAAATTGGCAGAGATAAAGAGACAAAGGGAAGGAAAAATCAGATATGTGATCACAAAAAATTCCATTCACGTTATTATCAATGTTATATTTCTACATCACTACTCATATTTACCCAGCCCCTCCGCTCGGGCAGGATATGACACAAGGTCAATTTTAAGCGGAGTTTAACAGGTTTGAATTCAAAGTTTTCCTTCTCCTAGACTAGTTGCCTCACCAAGGCTGAAGAACCTAGTCTGCCCTACTATTTACCCATAGCTGGAGGGAGAATAATTGGATTCATACCTTTCCCAATGGTATTAGTGCTATGTGAAATACAATCAGTCTCGTCCAGGATTTGAACTTGTGTCGCCGTGTCCAATTCCTACGACGATAACCATTACACTACTACATCACTACTGCTTATAATAGTAACCTGTTAAGAGCCAGTGAAATAACAAATTACAATATTTGACAATTTAAGCTATTTTTCAACCATGAGTCCAGTGTGAGGTACCCACAGGTATGGGGATTCAGGGTTCTAAAGATTAAGAAACTCTAACCAACATTTCTGCAAACTTTTTCATGGATTAATTGGATCCAAAAATCCAATTAGCCCATGAAAAAATTTGCAGGAATATTGCTTAGAGTTGCTGCGAACAACTGAATATTTTTTACTTTTGAAATAATCATTGATTTTTTGGGCTAAAGTTTTAGGAACAAAAGTCAGAGTAAGAACTATATGGTGATTGCTTGTTCAACTTTCAAAATTCATTTGAAATATTAAAAATTTTAGTGAACAGCATAATTTTTTTCATGCATATGGTTACACAGCTTAAAGCAGGAGTCCCCTAACAGCAGTAGCCTTAAAAGGTCATCAGTGCAACCCTTCATCCATCTTGCAAAATTTTCTTTGTCTTTTGCTGTTCACAATAAATAAGTACAATTACAACTGCATATGAAACTCATTGATCTTCAGTTTTCAGAAAATTTGAAGTTCAAATTTCTTGCTAGCTACATCCTTGATTTTTATTAACAACCGCATGTTTCCATCTGGATAATTACCTACACCCAACAAGTAGTAGGCATGTTTGACACTACATACCACTATGAACAGTTCTCCAAAATGAAGAATACCAAGACTATGCTGTGTTTGCAATTGTCAAATCACCACTTATTGACATGCTCCTTCAGTCAACCTCTCAATTTAACTCTGATTTTAGATCTTTTTGTGATTGCAAACAACATCAGATGTCCCATTAATAAATTATGATTGTTACCTTGTGAACTTAGATGTTTTTTTTCTGACCTTTTAAGCTCATATCACTGGGCCCTCCTTGAGTCCCTGGCGTGTTTGTTAACATCTAAACAGATACTGGATTTTCAGTTTCAGGGAAACTATCCAAATTTATCTAAATGAAAACATTATTTCAGGTCAACTCCATTATTTTTTGAAAAAAGAAAAGAATATTAAAAAAAAAATAAAATAAAATAAAAAGAAGACTTACATGGCAAATCTGGAACATTGGTTTGTTCTGTCTCATTGTGAA
Source organism: Sepioteuthis lessoniana (assembly GCA_963585895.1). NCBI lineage: Eukaryota > Metazoa > Mollusca > Cephalopoda > Myopsida > Loliginidae > Sepioteuthis > Sepioteuthis lessoniana. Next base: position 81,200 of record CAUZXS010005738.1, on the reverse strand, counting down.
CAGATATTTGAGAAGCTGAAAGCAAAAAAAATTAAAATAAAATAACAACACAAAAATAATTAAAAGGCAAAATATATCAAACAGCTTCAGAAACTCAAATTGCACCTGTGATATAACTTTGCTGTCACTACTAATAACAATTCCATAATCACCCTGAAACTCTTCAGGACATGACTCAAAATGGTCATCCAGAACATTGACTGGGAGGGTGGCATTAATATCAATGGCAAAGTAATTACCTCTGATTCACAAATGATATTTTCCTCATCAGTGAAACCACTAATCAGTTACAGGCCATGCTGGCTGAGCTGAAACATTGAAGTTCAGCTGGTAGCCTCGAGACAAACTACATGAAAACTAAATCTATGTGTTCCAAAGATGTATTACAGGGTTGTATAGTGGTTGGAAGAGATGAAATTGATGTAAAAAAGTACATCCACTTTCGAGAGGTTCAAGTTTTGTTTAACAGCATATCAACCTCTCTGACAAAAAGGTTAGATTGGTTTTGTCTTCTCTGTGGGTTTTAGGGGTTTTTATGACATTATTTGAAGAGTGTTTTTTTTTTTGTTTTTTTTAGAAAACTCAAGATGTCCTCTGGTTTTGTGTTTTTGAAATGGTCCTTGAGGTTACTTGTCTGGTAGTTTTTTGGGCAAGTTTGTCTAAAACTGTCACAGTTTAAGAGAATGCGTTTGACTGTTAGGGATACTTTGCACATTTAGCATATTAGGGTGGCATCCATTTTTAGGTGTGAGTGGGTGATGTAGGTGAGGCCACTGGAAGGTCCGGTAAGTATCCTCTCTTCCTTTGTTTCTTCTGTAACCTGCTGGTCACTCACAGATGGTATCTTCTCTATGATGTTTCATGGTTTTTGCCATTTGTCATATATGAATTTCTTAATGGTTGGTTTTAGATCAGTGTACAGGGCTTTTCTATTGGATATGTCAATAAGGAGAGCTTTTTTGCAGCTTTGTCAATCCTTTCATTTCCATGTATACCAATGTGACTTGGTATCCAGATGAAAATGATGCTATTATTTTTGAAAAGTGTTCATTTTGTTGAGGAGTTCTGTGATAAGAGGAGTTGATGTATCTTTGTTCTGTATTGCTTGGAGGACTGATTTGGAGTCTGAAGAGATGATAAATTTGGAGGATTTATGGTTAGCTACAATGTCTATGGTTAGATCAATAGCTGTGACTCCTGCATTATAGACTGATGATTCATTTGGGAGATGTTTTAGCAGTTCTTGGTTTTGGAGGACAGCAGCACAAACAACTTTCATTCCATTTTTTGACCCATTTCCCATTTGTATAAATGTGGTGATGATCTGGAAAATTATTTTCAATGTTAAGGAATTTCTCTTGAAAAGTGATGGGGGTTTGTTTTGAGTTTGGATAATTTGGTTAGTTATCATTTTACTATTGGTTGATTTATGATGCTGTTTTGAGGAGGATGGTATCGTATTATTTTGGGGTTGATCTTTATTTCATTGAGGAGGTTTGGATTCTTAGATTAAAAGGTTTGATGGCCTTTGCTTTATTTTCAAACAGGTTTTTGTATTTTATTTCCATGATGCAGTTATAGGCAGGGTTTTAAAAACAGATGAGATAAGTATAGAATTGGAGTACAAATTTCTGTTTTCTCAAGGAGAGAGAGTGTTCATTAGCTTCTATAAGTCTATAATTGGTAGGGTTTGTGAGATCTTTTTGTTTTTTTAAGGATAGGAATGGTTGTGGCTTACTTCCATAAGGTAAGGATGTTGCCAGAGATTCAGATACTGTTATATATATTTAAAAGATATTTCATGGATATTATTGGGAGTTCTTTGAGAAGAATGTAGTAGATTTCATCTGGACCAGTGGCTAAGTTATTGGATTTGGATGTTGATTTTTGAACATCAGTTAGAGAGCAGGGTTGATTAAAGCTTACAATATTGTCAGGTGAATTTTATTATGTTCTTTGTGGATGATCCTAGAGCAAAATTTTCTATGACAAGGTTGAAGCATTTGTGTTTCTTTGAAAGAGGTGATTTATCAGTGTTGATGTTTTTACTTGATATTTTCTTTATGAAATTCCAAATTATTTTTAGATTTGTATAAGAGTTTACTTTTGAGGTGAAGGTTCTTATGGCTAAAAAAGTATTTACTGATGTGTTGGAACTGTGAGCATAGTTAAACAATGCTTGCTAGCATGCTATAACTAATAAGAAAGTCAGAGGTAAGAAGAGATAGCTTATTAAAGGAGAATGCAATGCATTGTGGATAAGTGGGCAAGTATAAAAAGGCATCTGCAGATCATTCTGCAACATTAAAGCAATTGGTGAGTAACAAAGGAAAGTAACAAGAAGAGTAAAAGTGCAGGAAGTGAAGGAAAGTGAATAAAGAAGGTCAGAGGAAAACAGCAGGAGGTGAAAAGAAAACAACAGGAAGAAGGGAAAGTGAAAAAATAAATACAGTTCTTCAAGAGAATCTTTTGGCTTCTTTGATGTTGCAGTAACTTTTGGCTCTTTGTTGTTTATATTTGTTTAAATTTTCCAAAGAGGAATTTGTTTTGATTTTCTTCAGTGCTGCTTGACATTCTCCAATCCTGCCTTTACACTCTTTCATGAATTATGGTTTGTTGTGTTTTGGGTATAGTTTTGTTGGCTATGATAAGGAGGGTGTTAGTAAAATGTATTTTGTTTGTTTGGGTTTTATGGCATATCAACCTTTGTAGGTTATTTAATACCAAATCCATTTTTATACAAATAAACAGTTCTATTCCAAATAATTCAGTTCAGCATACAGTTTAATTTTCTATTTCAAGCTATTCAGTTTACTCAAACAGTTCCAATTCAAACAATTCAGTTTGGTATAAGAATAGTTTTTGTTTACACACAATTAAATGTCAAAACAGTTCTATTTCAAACGATTCAGTTTAGCACACAAAAACAATTCCATTTAGCATAAGAACATAGTTTAAATGTCAACAGTTCTATTTCAAGCAACTCAGTTTAGTTCTATTTGACCCATAGATAGGACCCTATCAAGTGCTACCACTCTGAGCCAAAGTGGACCTGGAAGCGATGGCAATGAAGGGAAACTTCACATTCCCCAAAGCTCCAGCATTACTGGAACCTCCCCATCAGATTGTTTAGTGTCATATCCAAGACAGTCATCAGGGGAAGTCTTACCCCTCGAGATGCAATCTGTGTATTCTACAGCGTACCACCCCACCCAGCCAACTGGGCAAAATCTACTTGGATTTTTTTCTGGGATTTGTGTGGTAAGACAGTTTTTTGTAGGATTTCCAGTTTGCTTTTTTAAAGTTCTATCATGAATGTTTTGGAATTGTTTGTGGTTTTGGGTTTTCTATTATAGTGTTTTCCATTATTACTGGGAAATGGTCACTTCCACAGGAGTCTTTATATAACCTCCAGTTATATTCTATGAAGATTGATGGGTTACCAAGGGTTAGGTCAATGGCAAAGAAAGTACCCAAAGATAAGCCAAAGTGAGTCAAAGTTTTTTAATTGTGGAGGCATAAATTGTTCCTATTGATGATATTTTCAAGGGTCTGGCCTCTTTAATTCATTGTTTTACTTCACCATATTTTGTTGTGGTTATTAAAGTCTCTCATCAAGATAAACAGTTTAGTTTTGGTAGTGATAGTATGGATGCTTAATGTTTGTTATTGGGGGAGTCTTCAGTTTCATTACTCTGGAGTTGGGGGTCCTTCTTTGGATCTGGTTCAATGGGGGGGGTTGTCAGGTTGGTCAAGCTTTCTCTTAGTGATTCTATTTGAATTTTAAGTTCTTTTATGAGACTTATTATCTCATAATTGGTCATTACTTGGTTTTGGGTCGTGTTGTGGATGGGTTTTGCTAAATTTGAATATGCTGTTGTTAGTGTGGAATTTTCGACTAGTTTTTTTGCCTCCAGATATGATATACTCTCAGTGTTTTATTTCTGATATTCTTTTTTCCATACTTCAAATTAAGATTTTAAATTAGCTGCATAGTTTTCTTTACAGTTAGTGCAGATCTGTTGTTGTTCACAGTCCATGTGGTCTGTTCCACTTTCTCCACATCTTTTACATACTGGAAGTTTAGTGCATTCTTCTCTGTGGTACCCAAATCTTTGGCAGTTGTGACATCTGAGTGGGTTTGGATGTATGTTTCAACTTTAGTTATAGTATATCCTATTTTCCTCTTGGTAGGAGTTTTAAGAATGTTCATGCTGAGAATATATTTGTTCAGATTATTTTGTCATTTTTCTTGGTAATTATTTGAATGAGAGTAATGCCTTGTTTGCAAAAGTTGGTGTTTATCTCATCTAGAGTGTAAAGGGAGAGATCTAGACTTCACATTACACTTCTTTGACGAATTCAGGGAATTGTTAGAAAAGGTTTTTATTCTAAGATGATAAAAGGATTTCTGTTCAAGAAGATCTGAACAAGTTTTCGGTGGGACTTCCACTAAAAGAGTATTGTTAGCTAATTTCTTTATAGATTTAGATTTGATCATGGAGTGGAGTGCCTTTTCAATAATGAAAGGGAGCCACTTGGTAGTAAAGGTATTTCAGTTAACTCCAGCATTATAAATTCAGGAAAGAGGGTCTGATCTGAGTCATCCTCTGAGTCAGTTTCTGGATGGGGGCACTTTAGAATTTTGGGGCTTGTTTTTGAATCGATGGGGATAATTAATGAGTTTACTGATTGTGCTGCCTATTCATCATGTAGCCCTTTGGCAAATCAGGGCTACACAGTCAGTATACTCACCACAAGGAAATGAACCAACAATTTGGGATCTCTAGGTTTTCATTCCCAAGATGACTACTCACCTAAAGATAGAAAAGTAACATCGGACTTTCTTCAACTTGAGTGACCCAAAGTCACAGCTTTCCGATTCAAAATTTTACAAAAAAATTGCAAGACTCTAAAAGAGGGCTTGACATGACCAGCTGATTGATCAAGATCAGGCTTCTCCAACTGTCCATCTAAGAGCCAAATAGTGTTGTAAGTCATATGGCCATTTAGGTAAAGGGGTCATAGACTGCTCAGCCACCAGAATCCTATCAAAGGAATGACACTTTGATTATACGAAGAGGGTCAAGGAAATGACACTCTGATCTTAATAAAGAAGGTCAAAGGAACATTTTGATTCAAGTAAGAGGGTTAAGAGAAGAATACTTTGATCTTATGAAGAGGGTCAAGGGAATGATACTTAGATCCTAAGAAGAGATCAAAGGAATGACACTCTGATCCTAGGAAGGTCAAGGGAATGACACCCTGATCCTAGGAAGAGAGTCAAAGGAATGACACACTGATCCTAGGAAGAAACAAGGGAATGACACTTTGATCCTAGGCAAATGAGCAAATCCATCCCTAAATAATCCTATCGTTTTTGAAGGATTGTATGCTAGTGAATAACAATGAAGAGAACAACTTTTAAGAAGTAAACAGCAGCACTAACTCCACATTTTTCGAGATCCAGGTACATGATGGTAGGACGATCTACGTTTGACACTCTGACCAAATTCCATCACAATTCCTGAAAAACAAAACAAACGACAAAATGAAATTAATATCAAACATTAAAAGTGCAAGGAAAACATTCCTAAATCCACAGTTAAAGAAATCAGTTAATGCAATAATCCCAGATTGCTGAACAATCTTTAAGTGAGGATGCACTTTATTTTTCATAATGTTCATAATGGAATTAGTGGAATTAGTTTTGATAAATTACTACATTTGACTGATTTTAATGGCATGTCCATCAGTCTTGGGTTATTTTAGGCCTAGAAGTTAAAGAATTGCATACACTGTACATTTATATTTACATTTTAGTTAAGTTTATTCCTATCGAATACAAAAAAATTGCACAAATCAATGTAACCCATAGATCCTAAAACCAATCCTAAAAAATATACCCTCTCCAATAAAGGGGTAAATTGAGAAATAATCTGACCAAACTTGCTATTCTAAAAAAGCATTAAAAATTAAAAGATCAAAGAAAAATACGAGTTCGTTATACTGATGATTATAATAATGTTTGATAATGCTTCATCTAACAATAAGATAAAACATTCTATTGATGCAAAAACCAAACATGGAAATTTACTGCCATGCTTTATGAGATTGCTGTATTAAGTCTAATGAACTATTTCAAACAAAATGTTTTGTTTTGCTTTTTGATGAAAAATAACTCAATATTACAGTAAATTTTATTCAAATTTCTTAAATTTTTGGATAGCATCTTACAACATCCACCTGATCAAATAACCTACCATATTCATCATCATTCAAGTTATGCTAATAGCACAGAGCCCCTTGATTCTCTCTTGCCAGCTGTCCCTATCAGCCATCACTCTTAGAAGGCCTTCTAGATTGCATCCAGTATCTGCATAGAGATGATGTAATGAAGCCTTTGCTGGTTGGCCAACACTGCCACATCCATGCGTCGGAACTCATAAGAGAACATCACTTAACAGTTTGTCCTTACTTCTCCAGCAGTGCCTAGCATGTCTTGGTTCATCTTACTTGGATGGTTTGTGAGATGGGAGGTAAGTAGCTATGCTACTACTGTTTTGTGGAAAGTTGCTTCCTGGATTTGTTTAAAACAGCACAGAGCATTTTTGCATAATTCCCATCTAGCTTTTTCTCCATGCATTTTGTTAGCATCTAGGTGGTGTATCCACACAGTAATACTGAGACAAAAGAAATCCTGTTTTGATAATGTAGAAATAAAAGTCAAATCCTATACTCATTAGCAGACCAATTCTTGATATCTTGTTCGTAGCTTCAAGATTGCAGAAGGAAATGGATTTCAGGACTCCCTTTCTCAACTATCACAGAGGGCAATCATAGACACACAAGTTATGTCTCTCTCACTTTCTTTTCTTCATTGCTGCGTCAACACGTTCATCTGACCCAAAAAAACAACCATCAGCAAGAATGGTGGCAACACAGTCACAGCTACAACTCACATTCCTGCTTTTATGCCAGTCCAGACAGGCCAAAATTTGCATAAGCGCAACTTTCCTTTCACTCACTTCATTTACTGTCTGCCATGCTAATTGTGATTGTATAGAGTAATTTCTTTTAGCAAATTTCTAATTTTATCAACTTGACCTAGTTGGGTTTTTTTAGTATTTATTAGTTCACTTAGTTTTCTTAAGTTTCTGCACATTGGTGTTTGTCGAATTTCTTTTAAGTAAAGATACTTTTTTCAAATTATCTCATTTGTCTTTAACTGCTATTGACTTCCAGGGAACTCTACATTTGACTCTTGATTTGGTTTGTATGCACTTAGCCCTTGCTTTTATAGGGGGCACAAACAAAATTTTCAAATGTTTTCTGAAAAGTATCAAACATGTTTCTTACAGTTTATAATGATTGCTCATATGACTATTTGCAAGTGAGGACTAGTCAGATCATGAAATTTTACTGGTTTGTTTCTTCTTTCTGCAAAGACTCACGTGAATCAAGAGAGAAGTATGCGACACAGTTCCAAGCACTGTTTATTCACTTCTTGTTTATAAATATATTGGTGTGCTTTAGAGTAGTTGGATAGATCTAAGTCCATAGCTTTTCCTTTCTTTTTTGGAATTTAGTGTTTAAGCATGCAAGTCTGTTCTTTAGAGAAAACTTTGCTCAATATTCACCATTTCTCTTTCTTCTTCTAGATTGAATCCAACAGGTGATATCAAGTACATTAATTAGGCCAAGCTTAATAAAATAATAAAAAGTATCTACTTAGACCTTTAATAGCAGGTGTCACTATCACATCTTATCGCATTTAGCATGTGTTCACTACTGGATTTCAAACATCCTATTTGGCAAGGTATGCATAAGCACAAAGGCCCCTGTTGAAATGTTGGTGAGGCGATGATTGGAAACACTTCAGGGACTGGTAGATAAATATGGCTTTATGATGCACATGACACTGGTCAAGTCCAATCTGAATAAAGCAGACCCCTTGACCAGGGTGTTATAGAGGTGGTTAAAACTATATAGAGAAGAAATCAAGCCTGTGAAGTTGGTGTGTGGTACCAGGAAGACCGAGTTGGACAAAAGTCAAGTGGCTAATATCCCCCAACAAACTGACCACCCAAGTGTGAAAAGGACCCTGTATTTAGTCAGGTTGGTTGACCCTTTAGTATTAACAGAGGTCATAAAGTCAGTTGTCAGGGAAGCTGAAGGTTGCCAATTCACTGGTGCTAAGTAAATGGGAATTGGTAAAAAGGAAAGGTGAGAGTGGGACAACAGGTTAGTGATAGACATTACCCATAATGGCAATAGACATTTTCTAATACTCATCGATAGTGGTCTCTCTCAGTTCACAATAGGACAAAGATTATGTCAACAAGACTCTTCCAGTCAGTTAGAGTCAATTTTTCATGAGTGGGGTCCACCAATCATACACCATTCATGTGAAAGCACTCAAATAAGTTTTTGAATAACAGGAATATACATTTGCAGTTCTGATGCACCCACTGGAAATAGCATACTAGAAAGGAGCCACAGAAGCATCAAAACCATTGTGGCCTGAAAGTAATACTATTGGCAAAATGTTACACCTAAAGACAACCCATCACCTTCCACAGCAGTGGCCGATGCACTTCAGAGGTACCAAATCCGAGTATGGAGCTTCAACATCACACCTCTTACTGAACCACATAATACTTAAGGAGCATACAGAGTGGGGGGGTATTGTCTGGGTTAAAACTCCACACACGCAGTGTATGACCTAGTTTAGGGTAACCCACATGACCCAGGTTAACAGTCCACTGTCAATACGAGTTTATAGAATTCCGTATCATGCAAAGAACCTATGTTTCTTCATGAGATTGAACCTATCATCTGGACATGACAGTAATTCAGAAGAAGAGTGAGCAGTTAATCAAATTGAGATCAACTTTACAAAGAGAACCTTATGATTCTCTTGATGATGAACTGTCTGAAGACAACAACTTCCCAAGACAATTCCTCAAATATCAGCAGGCAAATTACTAATGCAAGTACCACCTGATGATTTTCCTAGTGATAGTTCATCTGAGGAAGAAGCTCATGTTGTTCCTCTTCAAAGGAGAACCTAGCAAAAGACACTTGCCCCCAACCATACTTTTTATAATGAGGAGATGAGGTGAGAGACTAATGTAAAATTGCTGAGGTGGTGTAAACAAGTAGAGTGGCTTGTGTCTAGGTGTAAATGAAAATAACAACTTTCTAACCTCAAAATACACGACATGCAGCAGTGGCATTTTTTTTAGAAAGCTAAAATGATCTGGTTTTCATTTTATAAAAAAAAAGTAATGGGCCAGTCAAGTCAACTGTGGCTTGGCATAATAAAAGGCTGGGGGAAAGTTTGAGGGGGGGGGGTGACGTTTCACATAGTGAGTTGGTCAAGCATGCATATATAATTAAGTGGTAGATTAGAAAAGAATATTATTCAACGTTAAAAGAGAATATTTCCCCTATGGACAGGTATCGAACTAGTGAGGAGAAACTCATTTCGTTACAATTTATTACAAAACTCTACAGCACTTTGCAAACTCTGTCACCAAAAATATGAATAGGCAGAAGTTCAAAAATAAGGATACTCCTATGCAAAATTGTATATAGTAAATATATTTTCAAACCAAACTTGATTTTTTTTTATTTACAAAGTTTCAATGCTTGCTGAGTAATAATCAATAATATCACTTTTGGTTGAATAATGTTCAACTATAAACAATAAAATCTTTTTATTGTTTCTTCAAAAGAAAATTTTTTTTCTTAAATGAGTAAGAGTTTACCTATTTCTGAGTGATACTGTATACATAAAGTTAATCTACCAAATAGTAGAAGTTAAATATTATTGGCATCTAAAAGAACATAAGTTTCTAATAAAATGTTCAGAAGTTTTTTTTCTATTTAAATAGCTGTTGGGTCATATAATAAACTGTAAATAAGTGAAGTGAAGTACTTTAAAATTATCAATTGATAATTTTATCCCTTGAAAAATTATCTCAAAATGAACACAAAAACAGATACTACACTATCATTTAGTACTAAATTAGGATTAGAAATAGCTTTATTCAAAGTTGCGATATTTTTACACTATTGTGCTAACAGAAATCTTGCTACAATGTGCTGTTTTTGCTGTATTATGGTAAAATACATACAAAAATTTGATCTTTATAATATAGATATGCATCCAATGATCTCATAATGTTAATAATTTTACTAGATTTTTAATATCATAGGCTTTACACGACACTATAATACATACTAACTAGACAAGCATAAAAAAAAAAACAGGCAACTTTTATAGTCTATGTTATGATCTACATCTGACAAGCCTAAAGTATAGATGACCAAAAACAATAATCTGGGGTTTTTTTTATGTTGATAAAATCTCAGAAAAGTATTATCTCCCATTTTTACACTGGTTCACTTGTGGATCTCCACAGAAAAAACATTCAAATAAAAAAACTTATTTACCTAATCAGTCAAGTCTGTTTATTCAGTATTTTTACATCAATTATCAAAATCTCAATCACCTGCAAGAAATGGAAGAGTTTAATCTATGGGTATCAATTTTAAACCTCTGAAAAAAATAAGTAAAAAAAACTTTAACCTGAATTAAGCTATGAAAACAAAAAATAATAATAAAATTTCTCCAAGAGCAATACTGTACTCTATTTTATATTTTTTTAACTACAAAAATAAAGCATCTGTATGTACAAATAAACAAACCATTATATAAATGTAAACAATGTGATTCTCTGGAGAATTATCTTTAAAACATGTAAAAATCATTGATTTGCACCTTCATTAACGGAGTAAAATTAACATAAATACTAACAACTTGGCCACTATGGACCTTTCATAATGTAATAAATCACTACCCATTTTTAAAAAATCACCAAAAATCAGTGATTTATCTGATTTTAATAAAATTTCCAGGGTTCATTTTGATGAATGAATGAATTTCATGAGTTATTTCATTTTATCAAAAAACTAGTTGATTTTTTTTTCAAGTTACTTAACTTTATCCCCACCCCATGTGTGTAATGCTATTAGATCAGTAAGGATATAGGATATGGCATTTAATCTCTGTACATAATGAAATAAAGAAACAAAAATTAATTTGAAGCTGTTGGAAAAAAAAATAGTACCCCTAAATCAAAATAAAAAAAAAAATAGTACCCTTAAATCAAAAAAAATGTTTTGAGAGATTTTAATAAAATTATTATAGTAATAATTCTGTACTGATATTTGTTCCACTTAAAAAGGAGGGATGCCTTAAATTTGCATTAGATTTTGAGATACTTTTCTCGAATTCTTTGTTATTGAATAAAGAATAATTTTAATAATCAAAAAATTTTAATTTTAAAGCAAGAAACTGGGAACTGGTTGGTATTTTTTTAAATTCTTTTAAGATATAATAAATGTTAGACAAAAAAAATGGAAACCAACAGTAACCATCATTTACAAAAAAAACTTTCCAGTATTGTTCCTTGTATTCAGATAGAAAAACGTAGAAATGAAAGTCCAATGCCAGTCGGCAGTTCCCTTTATCTTAACTTCAAGGTTGCAGTAGGAAATGGATTACAGAACTCCCTTTCACAACTCTCACAGAGAGCAATCACAGACACACAGTTAGAGCAGTATCCCAACACTGCACCACTCCAGTTGTTGGGTAGCACTTTGCCCGGCCGTGTTTACTGCGGTACAGATCTGGCCGAGTGTGTCTCGGCACCTGGAGATTTCCTACGGCCACAGGGGGCCTTTCCCCCAGGCTTTTACCCCCTTTGGGAGGTTGGGTTTATTGCCCGGCGCCTAAGGCACCCCTAATAAGGGGAATGCTGACGAGGCCATAGGCATTTTTGGAAATGCCAGGTGCATGAGGGATCCAGCCCTGCACCCGGACCCACCAAAAAAAAGTCTTGTGCCACACATGCCCGTTGGGGCAGTCATCAAATACCGCAATCACAGACACACAAGTCAACGAGTTCTGTCTTGCCAATTGTAAAAAATGACGGGCACCATAGAGCATGATATCCATCCCTAGTCTCTGCCAGTTCCCGTAAACCTCCAGCTTTCATTTCTCCCAGTGAATTGGAGCTGGAACTATCAACTGGCAATCCTCACATGCCCATATGGCTGACCTAACAGCTGCATTTGTTGTAGGTGGGCAGATTCTCCTGACAAAGTAAGTAGTGTGCCACACTCCAGGGTGACCACTTCTCCTGTGGATGGACATGATTTGGTCTGCATTCAGCTCATCTATGTGTATAGAGTCAAATCAGTGGTCCAGGTCCGTTGCCCCTCCTCATCACATCAAACCATCACTGCTGCACTCTCATTTGTCGATCATCTATATTCAGGGTTGATGGTACCAACATCACATCCAGGCTCAATTAATATTCATCCACAAGATCCTTGAGAGTGTTCAGCTGCTTCCTGATGAGCATTTCACTTGCTGTCTTGGTACGCACTCATGCTCTCCCAGTCAGGGTGTCAGATACCCAGTGGTACACACAAACAGAATCTGTCTTCACATGTAGCACCTTGCTCTGTCACTGGAGTGTTAATTGACACCTTTCAATATAGTGTCCAGCTCGACAAGGTTGATATGTTGGGTGTCATTCTCTGGTTGCAGCTAGCAAGCATCTACCAGCACTGTTTCATGTCTCCCCAAAACCACTCTGATCGCCAGAGAACTGGCATTGACCCGCACGTTCAGCTCTTGGCCTTCCACGTACCAATCTCCACAGGCCGGTTCATCCTGTTGTACAGAGCCCAGTCTCAGACACCATGTGCTGGAGGAGGACATCCCCCATTTTCTCATCCAAGACCTTCATGATCAAACTTGTTCTCCTATTGAGTATTCCACAAGCCACATGGAGCCAACCACACATCAGGAGGTGCCCAACAAGCCTCCCAGACATAAAGAATATCATCTGTCCCGTGACGACACTGGGGCGTCGAGAACCACGCTTTCTCGCCTCCATCACAACTCACCTTGTTATATCACCACCGCCGCCAGTCCCAGCACTCATGCGCCGTCCTTCAACCATTCCAGATCTTTGCATTCCAGCCCAAAGTAAGCCAGATGTTCTCTGATGCGGGTCACATGCATGACACCCTCATTGATATAGATGTCATCTATGTACGTGGATGCTGTGCAGCCCAGTTTCTTCTGCATCAGCACCGTGTTGATAATAGCCTTCATGATGGGAGGAGCTACATTCAGATCGAATCCCAAACATGTCAGGCAGTATCTTTTTCCATCTACTTTTACAGTCTGGAATGGCCACAGTGACTCGTGGACATGTACCTGGAGATACACTCTCCTGAGATTTAGCAAAGACATGTTCGAACCCTTTTGCCGCCATTCGTGTATTTTAGCCGCACAGACATCTGCATAAGCTGTGAATGCATCAACATGATGGTTAAGCTCTCAGAAGTCCATTACTGGGCATACTTTAGATTTATTTTGCTGCAGTACTGCCATCAGGGGAATCAGCCCTTTGGGAGGCCCTAGTTGTTCTTCTGGATATGGCACAAGCCAGCCATTGCTCATCCACGTGCAGAGCTCCCACTCATACTACTCCCGGATCTCTACCACTACTGGATACTCCAACACCCCATTAGGCAGTCCTTCAGGCACGCAGTCCTCTGACTACTTCCATGCCACAATCCAGGCTCAGTTCTGATGGTCAAAGGTGGCAGTGAAGTCAGGTTCATTAATAGTAATGGCTGCACACTTAGCTACTCCCCCGTCACTGATCTGTATTCGTCCCAATGGTCCAACAGCAATGCCTCCCAACACTTTTATGGCATCAATCCCCAACAGCAGGTCAAACCGCTGTGGTCTGCTGTGCACCACCAACACACTGATCTTGGCTGAGCCACCTTCCTCCGTAGATACAGTGACCATTCCAATGCAGCAACACGGACAGGCCATGCCTCCAATCGTCGTGACATCCACTATCGCTCTCTTCCAAGACTGGCAGCAATCTGCATCCATGTAACATGTTATACTAGTGATATGGTCACTCTTGACAGGAGGTGTGGCACCACTACAGGGTGAAAACACAGCCATGACTACATCCTGGCTTTGGTCCCCTATCATTGTCAGCACTCTTGCTAATCTCCCATGCTCAGAGCTTCGATATTCATTGCCTTTCGGAGTTCAATGGAGATGGTATCAGGGAACCCCGTGACAAAGGCTAGTTTAGTGAGTCTTTCTATCTCAGCTCCCTCGAATCTGGCCAATCCAATCAACTGCCTGATCTTATTCAAGAAGACACCCACACATCTGCTGGCCACTTGACCATGGTCAGTTTTCTGTATGCCATGAATGCGTCATCAGTGAAAGCCTCTTTCAGCTGGGCTTTGATTTGCTCTGCATCTCTCTGACTAGTCTCCTCCATCTCTATATAAAGGGCCAGTGCATCCCCCTCCAGATATAAAGGTAGCAAGCTAGCCACATCATCCACTTTCTGAAGTCTTGCCACCAAACTGACCTTTTTCTGCTACGCCACCATATCACCCTTACCGGAAAATGGTCTTATGATGTTGCTGATTATGCGAACCTTCACCATAATCACCAAAATAACTTGTATAAATGAAAGTCTGATGCCTGCTGGCAGTTCCTTCTATCTCATACTTAGCTTGAAGGTTGCAGTAGGAAATGGATTTCGAGACTTCTTTTTATGACTGTCACAAAGAGCAATCACAGACACACAAGTAGCGTCTCTCTCACTTTCTTTTCCCACTTAACACGTTCGTCCAACCATCAGCAAGAATGGTGACCACCAAATTGGAGCTACTATGTCGTTTCTGCTTTTATGCCAGTCCAGGCTGACCAAAATTTGCATGAGCACAACTCATCTCACTGGAGACGAGACAGGCGTCCTACAAATCACACCTCCAAGAATGGCCATGTTTCTTTCCTAACAGTACACTGCACGCAAGACATATTCGTGTTCTCTTTGGACTCCACAGTAAGTTATTTCTCTTGTTACAAAAAATTCTATTTTTAATACGCATCACTGTAACTTTCAGTTTCACTTCACTATTGACATATTTTGGAAGATTCTTATAACTTCTTTTAAAGAAAGTCTTAGAAGAGTTAAAAGAAGTTCAATAATTTCTTTTCAAATATTCATTTTTAATTCAAATTGATTTAATATCTTTCGAATTTTAACTGATAAATTTTTTTTTGTTTGTTGTTTAATGGCAAATCAACCCTCTTGTGTTATTTAATGCCAAATCCATCCTTTTTTTTTTTAAAGGACAGTAGTGGTACTATTTAACCTATAGAGGGGAGGATAAAATGGTTTATACCTTCACAAGGATATTTGTTCAAAAGCGAACATAATAGAATGACTGGAATTCAAACTTGCGTATTACGATTCCACATTCCAGTGCTTTAACCATTACACCACGGAAACACCCCCAAACTTTTAATCTTTTTTTAATTTTTTTGTTAAACTATGTGCTTGTAATGTCAATATACATAAAACTTTTACAATTTAAGTAAATTATTCGTTTATTCTCTGAAAATTTTGTAATAAAAATAGGAAATCTAAATTTTTAAAAAAAAGGTAAAAATTGGGGTTTTAAGAGTAATGAAAGATAATTATTTCATTGAGTTTTCTTAATTATACATTCATAAACCATATTAACATGCTTATTTTCCTTTTTCAAGATTAAATAGAAAAATAAACTATTGCTTATACAATTTTCTACACTAAAAAAATTGAGTTTTTTTGTGTGTGATTGGTCTTCCACACAAATAACTTCTAGAAGGAAACTAAAGCACACTTTAATAGTGGGATTGTAAAGTGAAACAGAAAGTCTCTTGTCATCAATTTTGGTCAACTACTTGGATTTAAATATCATACTAAGTGATAGGTAACAAAGTGTACATAATATTTTTACATAAAATGATTTATCAATAATTCTAGTAACTAATTTCATTCAAAATACTTTTAAAATATTTTGAAATTTTAATAACACTTTTTGATTTAAATAACTTCTACTTGGGTACATTTGTCAATATTAGGTGAATTTACATCTTTAAAATGTATCAAAAATAATTAGACATGGAATGTTATTTTGCTTTTAATACTGATAATTATGAGGTTACTATCTTTTGAATAAAACTAAAATTTAACCTTAAGTAATAACTTTAATCATTTTTAAAATTCGTTTTAATGGGAAAAAGATCAAAATTTTATTAGTACCTAAATTAACAAAATTGTAGTGGATAGAAAAAAAAAGAAAATAATTAAAATAAAATAAGTTCAAGAAAGGCAGAAATTCCCCAAAGCCTCTGATAGGGACGACGCATGCCCAAAAAAGGAACTATCTCTATGCAAAAGAGAAATTCACGTTAGCAGTACCCTCAGACAGAGAAGACGTTTTTTCCACTTGGCTGCCAGCAAGGTAACACACCTGTTTGCTAAGTCCCATGGCTTCGCAAGTGGATTGAGGCAGCTGCTAACGAGCTGACACCATCGAATCAAAGCATCATAAGAAGTACCAATTTGGACTTATCAACCACCAGAGATGACTTGTATATTTTAACACCTTGTCTGGGAGATGCGATCATTTCCATTGGTTTCAGGAAGAACTTTCCTCACCCACAGAATGGTTGTTGAACCCAGAAATAAAATTAAAATTCAAAAAGGTATTTTGTTCTCTTTTCTTCCTTCAATAATTCTTTTGCAGCCTTCAACAGACACAGCAGAAGCCAACAAATTAACAGGGGGTGGGGAGAAAACGAATGGAGTCAGATACAACAAAAAAATCCTTATGACCACTTACAAAACGATTGAAGGGGTGGGATGGCACATGACAACAAAACAATAAAAACGTGTCTTTAGAATTTTAAGGGAAAATGTCTTTTAAAAGAAACCTCATCTTTTATTACTTGAAAAACCAAAAATTTTATTCAAATCCGATAATTAGCCGATTTCGAGTGATTTAAATTTAAAACATTAAAGACGGTGCGCATTTAGCAAGTGAGCGTTTTTGTACATACCAAGAACTTAAGTCAACTGTTTTATTTTCAGCAAATATTATTATTATTGAAAGATTGTAAAACTCTTAAAATTTAGAACAATAAACTCAATTAGATTCGTTCAATGAAAAGAAGAATTTTTAGATACTGTTACGAAAAAATAACTATACAATACAGAGAAGGGCATTTCGTTGTGGTCTAGAGTTTACCAAACTGGTATCGCAGTCCAATTACAAATGAGAAGTGATTTCGATCCTTATTAAGAGCTCAATAAATGTAGTCTTGCACCAAAACTAAGCTACTGTTAGGAAATTATACAAAAATCAGCGAGAAAGAAAAGAATTTTTCCGTTGCATCTCCTCTTAAGGGGGGATAACTACAACCACAAAAGTTTATTCGACATAATTGTTTATGATGAGGATTAGAATTTATTCAAACCTTATTTTTATGTTGTTTTAATTTTCTGTGTTAACACTCCTTGTTACTTAAAAAATCATTTTATTTTACAATTTCAATAAAAAACCAAACAAATGTATTATTTCAAATAACAAAACAAACACAAAAGAAAGTAATTTTCCCTATAAACTATTATTCCATTCATATATGCAAACTATTTTTTAATCACCAAGATCACATTCTTAAAATAAAATTAAAAAAGGTAATATCTGAACAAAGAAAGTCGAAAAAAAAAAGTGAAAAATTACAATGTAACAAACTAGAAAAAAAATAAATTTTAGAATGAAAAAAAAATACAAATAAAAAATAAGATTTTAAAAAATAAATTTAAAAATTTGGCAAAAGAGAAATAAACTCTTTAACACACAAGCAAGTCGATATTAATTGATTTTACTAATATTCATTTAGTTTTTTTAATCGACATAAACAAACGACATTTTTATTTTAATCATTATATGAACATCACCCAATTACTCAGTCAAACCCGATGATCAATACAAAATTGGAAAGTATGATTTAATGATTGATAAAAATAAAATAAGTTACGTCAAAGATCGTTCCTTGTTGTTGGTACCACGTAACTCATTACAACTTGTCGCATTAACAGAGAAATCGGCAGAGCAAAGAAGGGGAATTACTCAGCACACAGCAAAAGAATAACAATACAAAAGTTTTTTTAATCCTTTTTCATATCCCCTATATAAACCAGTGACATTTTATTTTAACTTAAACATACAAATGATAAAAGTTTTAAATTAAATACGATATACGATTTTTTGGAAGACAAAATCGAAGCCAATTTTATTCATGTTTAAATATTTGAAATACATTCATTGACAAATAATTAAAACGGATATACATGCCGTCTTTTTCTTCACACAGGTATTCGTTTTAAAGACATAAATAATAAAGAAATGCATAAAATTAAACATAAATATTAAATACGACTGCTATATCCGGTAGTTTTAAGAATATTTTTAATACAAAAAAATAAGAAATCTCTACTTATCTAACTTGGGTAACAAAACAATTCCTTTCACAATGTACAATAATCAACATTTAATTTTGTCCAATGTATGGAAGGGAGGTAAAATTGTATAAAACCTACTTGTTTGTTGATACTGCAAATAATAAAATAAACGCCAAAAGAAAGAGCTCAACTTCCAGGTCTTCTTAAATCTATTTACAAAAATTCAAAATGGCGCCAATATTGAAACGAAACAATTATACTGCAAGGTCCATTCTGATTGGTCAATATTTAAAAAAAAAAAAAAAAAACAGTTCACTTATTCTTAAGCTTTCTTTCATTTAGTTTGTTTCTTCATCCTGATTTTATTACTCTCTAAATTTCTCTAGTTTTTTTTTTCTTCGCAGACCATTATAGGCCCAGGCGATGTCAGTCCCGTTGCAGATATATGATTACAGTCACTGGAGCACAAGTGACCTTGTATGGTCGCACACAATTTTTTTTTCTTTAAATCACGAATAATTTTGTTTGCTTTGTATTCAGAACTTTCTGTCAAATTTGGAATTAATTGATATTTTTATAGAATTAAACGTCGTATATCGTACTTTCCAATTATATGATAGTAATTTACTAAGCTTTTCGTTCAGATGTAGTACAAGGCCATATGAATAGGGCACCCAATGAGACTTGAATCACTCGTAATAGTTTGTTAGTCTGGCTTGCTAACTCTTACACAATCCAAGGAGCCCTCCAGTTATATGTGCAACTTTGGTAGTACATTTATTTATCAATGCTCGCGGGGTGTAATGGCTAGCGAACCATTACTAATCGATTTTCAATGGGCACCCCGTACTTCTGGTCTTGTGGCACAACTAAGCAATGCTTAGTAAATAATTACTTCCTCCTGAGAAAGAGAAAATTGTCAAGTAATTCCGTAATAATTGAAAACATGTTCAGCAACACCAAATAAAATCAAGTCAAATAACTTGTTTACACACGTATAACAGAAAGGCAGAGACGATTTTGCCATTGTATTTATTTAGGGAGTAGGCAGGACCCCACTCCATCCCGTCTAATTCTTTTCTTTTTTTTTAAGTTTTGGACAAATTCACTGAGTTGAGGAAGTTTTTCTCAACGGAAAGATAGACCCGACACTGAATGAAAAGTGGGTGATGGAATATTGAATTTTCCAACTAAGAATGGCGGTATTGTCGCTATATGGGCCAGTAATTTCAAAAGCCATTAGTTTAAAAAATAATGAAATGATTTATGTAACAATCAATCATACAATGTTATCTCATATTCCAGAGGGCCTTCCCTTCAGATAAGCACCTGCCTGTTGCCAAAAATGTGTTAAGGCGCCCCTAAAAGAAAACGTCAACGGAATAGGAATTTTTCCACCTGCTTCGCAGAAGAATTGCTTTCTGCGGTGTAATACACATTGACTTTGTGTCATATTCCTGCACTATATGAGGTGGGAGTAAATACCAAGACCAGCGCCCCATGGCCTTCTATTATTTTTATTCAGTTTTGTAACAATCTTAAATTTCAGTTTTGATGTTTCTATTTTTCTTCTTTTATCTTTTTTCCGCTCTCTTAATTCAAATTCCTTTATTCTTTCTTTTTTCTTTTTTCACGCTTTCTTTTTCCCGTCCCTCTCTTTAGTTCTGCTGTTTTCTTTCTATTCCCATTCTTTTCTTAATATTAAAAAAGCACAAAAAGAAAATAATTGAACCTCATTAAATTTGCTTTAATCATATTTACCAACCCCTCCGCTCGGGCAGGATATGACACTAGGTCAATTTTTAAGCAGAGTTTAACAGGTTTGAATTCAGAGTTTTCCTTCTCCTTGACTAGTTGCCTCACCAATGAATGGCAAAAGACAATTGAAGTCACATTGTAGTTGTTGGGTTCCTCTCATGATGTACTAGCAGATTATTTGATAATATATGAGTCCAATTCTCACTGGGTCCCCTATACTTTTGTCCTTGAGCCAAACTTATCATGTTTCTGTCATTTAATACCGCTCATGCAGTTATTCAAAGCATATTGCTCCTTTCTTTCTCCACCCAGTACGCAGCTAAGAAAAGTAATGAAGTACTTCCTGCAGTGGGTGTTATGATATCGTCGAATCAGAACAGGCTGTAAGGATTGAATAATGAATAAATAAAGACAGTAGCATAAAAAATAAATAAATGCAAAAGTAACGGTTTCCCCAGAAGACCTCTAACAGGAAGCGAAATCTGCGCATGCCTCAAAAGATAGGTTTCCCGTTGTCAAAGAGAAACTCTTTCTCAGAAGCCTTTACAATCTCAACGTAGACGGACGCGTCTTTTTTCTGGGCTGCTTGTAGGGAATGCACATGTTTGCTAAGGCTCGAGGGCCAAGCAGCGCTTTAAGTCTCTTGCTTGTAGCAGCCTCTAAACGCAGAGACACATGGTGAACCCTCGAACTTACAATTTGCCAAAAATGATTTCATGATATTCCTCAATCGCCTTGACTTGGGAGCGTGGTTATTTCTACTGATTCAAGAAAACATTCAACACCACGGAGTTGTAAACTTTGAAAATAAAAATTGGGTCAAAAAGTATCCCAGTCTTTTTCCTTTTCCCATCCTTAATTCCTTTTCAGCTTCGACAAAGAAAAAGAAGTGAATGGGGCAAGAAGAAAAAGGAGTCAGATAAAAGCCTCAGAATTTCCCAACAACAATAAACCACAGCCCGAAAAATCTTATCATACCTCATAATGGTAACCTCGACGTGATTTGAACACACAACCTTCTTGTACTAACGTAGCTGTCTCAGGGCACCATAACTAGAGCTAACGGCAAAAGAGTGAAAAGAAACAAAGCAATGGTGAGGAAGTGTGTTTAAGTCTTGTTTATGGTCGTTGGGGTGTCATTCGTTTCTTCGGTCAGTGATATGCCGCGTACCAGATTTGCAGTTGAGAAGAACTACGTGTGAGGTGAGGTAGCTGACAACTTGTCGCACCGACTGTCATGAATGCATAAGCCGTTTGCTGGACATGTACTCTCTCAGCTACTTTTATCTTTTCTGTTTACTGGATCAGCTTTTCTTATACAGTGCGGAAGAGGTTCAGATCAGTTTGACGAGTCTCCTAACTCGGTTTTTGATTTGTCGGAAAATAATTTTATAACCTTTATTTTTCATTTATTTCACACTTATGACCTTGAGAAAGGTAATGACTTCATCTTTACTTCCTGGATTAGACTAATTAGCTAGGCACTTGTAGTCCTTTAGTCTTGTAAAGACAAACCTACAATCGTCTCTTATTGCTGTTGTATGTTACTTGAAAAGGACATAGGAACCATCCATTGTTCTGAGAGATGCAATGAAGGGAAATTACTCTGTATCATACTATGACAACCTAATTAGTCATAGGAAACAAATACGTTTTAAAATTTTAGTCTTGTATGTATTTACTCGACTACTCCGCCACAAGCAAGATGTGACACAAGGTCAAATTTTTAGCGGAGTACAACAAGTTTGAATTTTAAGCTTGCCTTCTCATCTATTGGTTGCCTCACTAAGACTGAAGAACTCGGTCTATTCTTAACTTGGAGAGAACAAATGGATCCATATCTTTATCAGGGGCATTAGCACAAAGTGGAACACAAACAGCTTTCTCCTGGATTTGAACTCGGGTCACCGATTCTATTCCCTACAACGATAACAGTTACTCTAAGCGCGCATTTAAATCTAGTCTTCTGCTTGTAAAACATTTTCTTGCAATGTAACAAAGCTTTTTTAATCAGGTGTTTAAGGCGAACTTTTAGAATATGTCACCACTTGATGAATTACAAAATGCTAAAGTTCCCAGCGACCTCCTTAGTAGTATAACGATTAGCAAATCGATTGCAATGATCGAACACTTGTCGAAAACAAGAAACACATCGACATGAAATGATTAATGAAACAATTTTCATAAAATTTTAGGGATACAAAAAATGATTACCTTCTATAGATAATTTACATGTCCGTTATTTGCTCCTAGGGTGTCACATGACAGCCAAAAACCCATTCTCGACTTCTTTTTGCCTTTGTACTTTGAACAATAGATTCGTTGTCTTGGACCCTGCCAAGGAGCGGTAAAACCACGTTCCGATATCATCTTCACTCAAGTTAGCTTTTTCCTAATTGTATACTCCTTCTTCATATCTTTTTGTTTTTTATGTAAGTATATTTTTTATCGGTTGGAACATATTTGAATACTCTTTTTTTTGTACCACTGGTATGTATATTAGATATTAAATGTTCTTGTGTGTGTAAATGTGTTTATCTTGTCTTTCTTTCAGTTGTGTTTAGTTTTAGTGTATCACGGATATACTAATGCTAATATCGATCCTTGGTGAGTAGGGACACGATTAAGTATATACCTTATCTTTAAGCCTTCCAATACCATTGGCAGTTATTATTGACCGCTTATTTTCGTACCTGTTTAATTGTTTCCTACTCACCAAGTTCAAATAATAGCATTAGTTTATCCATTAATAAACTAAATCTAAATAAACAGAATGGAAAGACAAAATAAATTATGTAGTTTCGGGAACCTGGTTAGACAGAGTACTCACGTGCCGGTGCCTTCAACTACGTCTGCGCGTTTGGAGCCGACCACGTGACTAGGAAACCAATTTATTTCACGCTTGCAAAAGCTCTTTCTCTTATTCAATCACATAGGATCCGACATTCCCAGCTCTTTTGCTCTTTTCGTTTTCTCACTTACAGCTCTCCCAGCTAGCCACAGCTCGAGATAACTTGACAGTAAAACACAGCTGAAAATGCGAGAATATACAGCCAATGAAAATACGTTCATAGCAATGTCGAAATTAGCACGCTTACCATCATTAAAACTACTCAACTTATCATTGATTTGTTGCGGGACTGATGAATACGTCGATACCATAAAATTTTGAAAAGTAAGTGATTGATGACCAACTATCTGTTAACGATGGTATCATCATGAAGGGATCAAGAATTATTATTCCTGAAACCCAACAAAAAATTATCTTGGACCAGCTACATTACAGCCATCAAGGTATCGAAAAAACATGTCTTCAAGCCAGAGATGCTGTATACTGGGAGCGAATTAATGCAGATATCGAGAACATGATCAAGAATTGATCAATATGCCAGGAAAACCTTCCGTCACAACCAAAGGAAACTTTACAGCCACATGATATCCCCAGCAGAGCATGGGAAGTTGTCGGCACAGATTTGTTTAACAGCAATAATCATGAATATCTGATAATTGCTGATCATAACAGTAAATTTCCAATTATACGGAAAATGAATGGCCTGACAACAAGCAATATGGTTATATCAACAATGAAGCAAGCATTCTCTGAACATGATATTCCCAGCAGAGTTGTTAGAGACAATGGACCACAGTACTCCAGTGAAGCATTCAAAGAATTTGCCCAACAATGGCAATTTGATCATATCACATCATCACCAAAGTTCTCAAAATCAAATGGTTTTATTGAAAGACAAATCCAAACAATTAAAAGAGCTCTAATTAAGGCTAAGCAAGCAGGAAGAGATCCTAATTTAGCAATGCTGTGTTTGCGAACAATACCAATCAACCACGACCTTTCAAGTCCAGCTGAACTCTTAAACAATCGCATTTTAAGATCAAACTTAATTGCCAAAGTTTCAACCCCAAGATTTTCCAACACTGACCATATCCATGAAGAACTGAAACACAGACAGAATATGCAGAAAATGTATCATGATAGAACTGCTCATGCTCTACCACCACTTGTCCCTGGGCAAGATGTACGTATATTGGATAACCAAACTGGGAAATGGAAACCAGCAACAATCACAAGATGTGCAGAACCCAGATCATACATCCTTCAACTCCTAGATGGATCATCAAAAAGACGAATCAGAGTCCAAATAAAAGCAGCAGAAACATCCAGCCATAAACAGGTTTATTTTAATGACCCCACCACTTCATTACAAAAAGGACTCACAAATACAAACAACGTCTCACATCAGAGAAGTATAAAACAGCCAACGTGCAACACAAGAAGTGGTCGTGGAATACACCGGCCAAAAAGATATAAAACAAATAAACAAGGAATATAGCAATATCCTTCTTTTCAATTGGTA
Source organism: Sepioteuthis lessoniana (assembly GCA_963585895.1). NCBI lineage: Eukaryota > Metazoa > Mollusca > Cephalopoda > Myopsida > Loliginidae > Sepioteuthis > Sepioteuthis lessoniana. Next base: position 56,644 of record CAUZXS010005738.1, on the reverse strand, counting down.
AGCGTAGTGTAGTAATATCACGGACTATTTCTCTACGTGCAAGATTACAACCTCTTGGCGTAGGAATAAACACATACACTCTCCCCATTCAGAATAAAAATGTCATAACTAAAGTACGCACCCCTTATATTATTCTTAAAGCTACTTAAGCCTACTGAACATACTAACACCCACAACAACAGTATATCACAGCTCTTAGAAGAACTGTTGAATGGTAAACATTCTGAAGTTAGGTCTTAGAAGAGCTGTTGGATAAGATGGCAGCTGTGATTGGTTTTGTTGGCTGTGCTGGGTCCGCGGCTGTGGTTGGTTTCTGCGTCGTCTGCTGGATGGAGTCAAGACATCGGCTGTTGAGTAGGCCTGGAGCTGAGCGCTTCTGACAGCTGCGGCTGAAAAGGCCTTGGTCGTTGTGCTATGACCAGAGGAGGTTCAGATATCTTCCTCGCCCACCGACTGTCTGAGCCAGAATGTCGGTATTTGTCGCTCGCCCCGGACGAGTGTGGCACAAAGACTTTTTAAGTGGGTCCGACGTAGGGCCATAGCCCAGACACGCCCGACAGCCCCAAAACTGTCTCGGGCCTCTTCGGCATTTCCCTAAAAAGGGCCTGGCCCCTTGAAGCTCGAGAATCCCGGTCTTGGCGCGCCCGACATGAATGCTAGCTTCCTGGAATCCAGGTCAGACAGCCTCGGTCGACTGCCACTGGAACCAGGACACAACGACCAGATCCGTATACTGACCAACGCGGCCGACCGAAGTGTGTCCCAGCCCAGCGACGCTCAGAGACTGTGCATACGCACTTATGTCAGCCGGAATGTGATATTTGTCTCTGCCTCCAACCAGACTGGACTCGACAGAAGGTCAATGATCCGAAGGTCGATTATAGAGGGGGTTAGGGTAGGTCGGTCGGTCACGAGCCGAGGCTCGAGCCCTGCTGGACTATGTTGGTCATCGGCCCACTTAGTGCGATGTGAGCCTGATGAGCCTAGATGGACATGGACCCAAACATGGGTCCAGGCACGGATGCCTGATGATAGTTTAAATTGGACCAAGACGTCCAGTGCTATTCAAAAGCGTCAAAGGTAGCAATAATGCAATTCGCCCACCCGAAGGTGGCCCGGCCCAGCCGAACTTGGAGGCTTTTTGGTCTCGAGTCTGCCATCGAGCATTGACAGTCCGGCACTTGGTCGGAATGTCTTTAAGTCGTTGACTGCCGAGTTTATGTAGGGGTCGACTACTACCATTCGGCTCATTGGCCTAGTGGGTAGAGTGTTCGCCAATTGTCCGGGAGACCTGAGTTCAATCCCAGGTAGCGTCATACCAAAGACTTTTAGAATGGTACTTGATACTTCCTTACTTAGCACTCAGCAATATAAGGTACGTATCAAGGGTAAAGTGGAGCAATTTAGGGAAAGGAGTTGCACCCTCCCCTACACCTCGGTGTTGTAGCTATTGAAAAGCCTTTTGGTTTGCCCTCGACTACGGTCGCCAACTGTATTTTACTTTACTACCATTCTGCTACGGTGAATGAAATGTTTCTCGACACAGGAAGTTCCTTTACTAAATATAAGTAACAAGAAAATAATTTGTTATACTTTGAAGAACTTTTAAATATAATGTATTTTATTCTGTAGTTACGAATTTATCTCCGAAAGTCCAGCAGAATTAATCCCTTTCAAAAAATAGTTCATGACGTGTCTATAACGTTTTGTTATTGTCTGACGTCACGGGTGACTCAGCTTTTTCTCTAAACAGGGGATTTTAGGTTTGAGTAGCCGGAACGGTAACGACAGACTTCAAAGTCGCCTCACACTCACATATACACACACATTCAGTCAGCGAGTAGTATCATACTTCGCTGCTATGTACTAAGTAACATGTTGAGAGCAGTATTAAACAAGTCCTGGCGACAACACCCCACGAGACTCCAACTATACGGACACTTGCCCCCCATCACGAAAACTATACAAGTTCGACGAACCAGACACGCAGGTCACTGCTGGAGAAGCAAGGACGAGCTCATAAGCGATGTACTCCTGTGGACCCCCACATATGGATGTGCAAGAGTGGGACGACCAGCACGAACATACATACAGCAACTATGTGAGGACACAGGATGTAACCCTGAAGACCTGCCGGAGGCGATGAATGATAGGGAGAAATGGCGAGAGAGGGTCAGGGATATCCGCGCTGGCGGCGCGACATGAGGATGATGATGAAGTAACACTCCTTTACTTTTTACTCTTATAACGGAAAGGTGGAACGGGTTACCTTCACGTTATATTTAAAAGAAAATAAATAAATCAAAACGAGATATCGAAAGGTTTTCAAGGTTTAATGGCAGCCAGAACAAAGGGTACCTTTATGCTGCAAGTCTCGTAGGTAGGTAGGTTGGTTGGTTGGGTTTAATGGCAAATCAACCTCTATAATGTTATTTTATACCAAAGCCTGTTTACACGTATGTACGGTTTGTTAGAAAGTCTCGTAGGAAGGAAGAAATAGTTATCGAGTTGAGAAGGAATCACAGCAGCTAAATGTCTGAGCGAAATTATGCGTAGACATGGCTATAACAAAAGGGCAGATGATATTACAATTTTGGCGTAAATGGTAATTGACGTTGCATCGTTCTGTTGCCTCTTGTTATTTTTTATAGAAAGGAAGCAAATAATGAATGTGTAGACATTGATGGCTTTCAATCTAATAGTTTTTATGACTGCTTGAGAGGAAGTTTTCCTTATGCCGTGAGTTGAAGAGAATGAAACACTTGTAAATGGTTATGCGGGAGTTTAGTGCTTAGCCAGAGGCATCGGGTCCATTTGGTTTAGGAGGAAGAAATATTTGACCAGGAAATGGTCTCCTAAGGTATGCAGGTATGGGATATACATTTTTTCTAGTCTTAAAATAAGCAATAAAAACATATTTAAGAACATTCTAGAAATTTAGGATCAAAACTGCATTAGCATTTAAGTTACATTTTTATATTTTTCAACCAATCAGCTGAAAACATAGAATAGAACATTCTAGAAAAATAGGATCGGAAGTCAACTAACAGAAAATATTTAGGCTCTAAAATAAAATAGTAAAATACAAATCTGATTGGTCAATAAATGTCTACGCGCCAAAATTTTAGGACGATTCTTTGATCCACTATTACGGTATAAATAACGCACAGTTAGGGAGCCATTCGCTGAAGATCAAGCCTAGCCATTAAGTCAGTAAAGAAGTAGCCGATGCTCCGTCCGGCAAATTCTTTTTCTTCCACAACCAAAGTTCATGACCTAGCTACAGATGGTCACGAATCACGTTCAAAAGAAAAAAACCGACAAACTTTCTTTCATCAACGTGACATGCTGTCGCCACAATCATAAAACAAGACATGAACTTAATGTAAGTAAGAACGACTTATTTACGGACTCCGTTAACATGAACATACACACATCTTTAAACAAATTTATTTTCTTGCCAAACTTTATTTTCCAAAAGGCCATTTACACATCATGTATTTTATTTGTTTTCATATTCTTTTTTATGCATATTAAATTGTTTGTTGTTTAATGTTCCTTGAGTTCTATTCCATTTCTTTTACGTGATTTTAAAGTTCTGTGTTGTATTTGTGGAAGAAATAATATAGAGAGTAATACCCGCAAAATACGGATCCATATCCACTGAAATAACCAAGTTACATACTCCCCCACACAGGGGAACAAATGTTGAAGTGTGTTCTCTCGAGATGGATAGTCCCTGTCTGCTGTTGGAATCGTCCCGAGTTAGAGAGAGAAATGTTATCTCTCGTGTCGGCTGGTCTTACCTAGCTGCCAGCCAAGAGGAATGAGAAAAGAAAAGAGAGATCGAGCATGGTTAGCGCTGCCTTTTATAGTGCCCGGGGAGGTGTGCCCGAGCAGAATGGTATTGGTCGTTCTCATTGGATGAAATGTATAATTTCAAAATTCCAATGGTAAAAGATTCCCGCACTAAATAATGGTTTGAAATTCTTTCTGCTAAAAGATCTCCGCCACCAGAATGAATGTGGGTGAGCACATGATGTTCGAGAAATAACATCGGTTGTAATAGAAAGAAGGAAAGGAACATAAGAGTTTCACGACACAGGGATGTATAATATAGACAATAAAAACAACAAAAGAGAATGTACAACAAATCGCATTTAGACGAAGTGAGTCCCGGACAGTTTTTTTCGGTCAGTGAACCGTCCTTCCTGATTTTGTTTTGTATAATTTTTCTGTTTGTGGGGGTGGATCAGGTGTGGGTGGAGGCGAAGGTGAAGGTGTAGGTGTGTGCAATGGTGATTGCAAAGGATTAAAATTGGGTGTGTCAATTACGTTCAAATCAGTGGTTTCACACTCAAAATGAGCCTTTTTAAGGCGATCGACGGACACAATTTCAGTACGGCTGTTCATGTCCAGCTTAACATTTTTTTCAGTCCGTGATAAAATTTTGAATGGTCCTAAATAGGGGGATTTGAGCGGGCCACGGACTGCATCATTTCGAACAAACACATGAGTCCATTTATCCATGTCACGAGGAACATGGGTAGGGGTAGTCTGAGGACGAGTAGCCATGGGTGGTAGCTTCGCAAAATATGTGTACCATAGCCATGATATGGCTATAAGTGAAACGTACATCGAATGTCCATAAAAGATAGAACATAGGAATCTCGAAACACGAAAAACACTTACGGGTTCTAAGTTCAGGTTCGAAACTTTTTATTACCTTTGAGTTTAAAGGTTCTTCGACATAAGGAGAGAGAGGCACATTCTTTCTATTCTGGCTTTGTCATCCCCCCCATCTCGTGCGACACCTTCCCAAGGCTTCCGCGAGCAAGCGAAAGTCAACCCTTCTCGTTCGGTGTCCAGTTCTCAACTCTACTGACGTTTTCAAAATCCCCAAAATCCTCCGATGCATGACGTCATTCACATCCACTGGTCAACCTTTCTATCGGATTTTTATTTTGACATCTATGAACGACACATCTTCCCCGTACGCGCGTTAACACTTGCATTAATGTTGCACCTTAGTAATCCATGCACTGGACCGAAAGGTTCTCAGCCCAACTAAACCCAAAGGCATAAAACGAAATCCCTCGGCCATTATATTACATATGTACGAAGTCGAGCTACATATAAAGAAAGATCTGTGCTTGAATTATTTATCGGGGTAAACATGGTCCCCGACAAAACAAGATGGGTGCCATAAAGAAGCTCGGACGCTGAGTACCCTAAATCAGATTTTATCGCTGAACGACAGCCGAGGAGGAGAATGGGCAGAGTTTCAGACCAACGCTCTGGACTGTTAGAAGCACGCAACGCAGCCTTTAATCGTCTATGAAAACGCTCAACCATCCCATTGGAAGCTGGATGGTAACTGGTTGTGTGAATATGTCGTATACCCAATATTCGCGATAACTCACGAAAGAGAGAAGCTTCAAATTGCCTTCCACGGTCTGTGGTTATCCGCTCTGGACATCCAAAGCGGGAGACCCAAGTGGAAATGAAAGTTTTTGCAATAGTTTCAGCTGTGATGTCAGGAATTTGTGTGGCTTCAGGCCAACGCGAGAAACGATCGATACAGGTTAAAACATATGAACGACTGGAACTAACCGGCCACAGTCACACAATGTCTATATGAACATGTCGGAACCGCTTTTCAGGCGGAGAGAAAACTCCAAGGGGGGCTCGAACGTGACGTTGAACTCTGGCGCGTTGACATTGAAGGCACGCACGAACCCAATTGGTAATAATTCATCCCATATTAGGCCAAAAGAAACTGGCCGTAATTAAGCTTCACTGAAGCAGCTACACCAGGATGTGACAGTGAATGCAAGGCATCGAACACTGAACGTGGATGTTGCTCCGGTACTAGAGGCCTAGGAACATTAGTGTCTGTATCACATAGAATAGTACCTTCCGAAACAGGAAGTGGTACCTGCGAAAATTTACAGCAGGAATATTAGTCGGAAGTCAAATCCAACGAATCCAAAGATGGTTGATCCTGCGCCACAGCAGTTAAATCGATTGAGCTGGGTGTCAATATGGCAGAAACCGGCAGACGAGAAAGTGCATCAGCTGGGACATTTTCAGTCCCAGGTATATGTCTAATGTCTCAGGTGAATTGAGAAATGTTGACCAAGTGACGAAAACTGCGGGGTGAGTGTTTGTCAGTTTTTGATGACAAAGCAAAAGTGAGAGGTTTGTGGTCAGTATATATCACAAAATGTCTACCTTCGAGCTGATGTTGAAAATGACGAACTGACAAGTATATTGCCAGAAGCTCACGATCGAATGTGCTGTAGCTGCGTTCAGCAGGTTCAAGCTGGCAAGAGAAAAATGCTAAAGGTTGAGTTATTCTCTTAACAACCAGCTGAAGGACCGAACCAATGGCAGAATCAGATGCATCCACTGTCAAAGATTAGGGTGCGTCAATCAAATGACCCAAAAATTCAAGGGAGTTCTGACCAAACACACATTTATCAGCATTTATGCGTACATGGTACTCATTGAGTCGTTCAAAAAGCTGAGAGAGCTGTTTTACATAGTTTTCTTCGGTGTTACTAGCGACCAGCAAATCGTCAACATAAGTAAAGACGAAATTCAATACCCGAACAACCTCGTCTATAAATCTTTGAAATGTACTAGCTGCATTCCGAAGACCAAATGGCATGAAAAGGAATTCAAAGTTTCCAAAGAGAGTAGTTATCGCAGTTTTCGGGATATCAGCTGGGTTCACAAGTATTTGGCGATATGCCCGAATGAGGTCAATTTTAGAAAATATAGTGCAACCATATAGATTTGCTGCAGTCTTGAATGTTTGGGACTGAGTATCTATCAGGGACAGTGACTGAATTTAAACGCCGATAATCCTCAACAAGGCGAAAATCAGATTCACTTTTCCTAACTAAATGAAGAGGAGATACCTATGGACTTTTAGAAGGGCGGATTAAACCGAGCTGGAGCATGTGGTCAAATTCGGCCTTAACTTTCCTGGGTCGATCTTGAGAGAGCAACGGTGGACGAGAGAAAACAGGGGGTCCAGTCGTGGTGATGTGATGGACCGTTGAATGAACCACTTCAGAGGAATTAAATGTAGGGTCCACTAAATCTGAATAGGATGACAAAAACCATGAAATTGATTACCGGCTGAGGCAATAAAAAATTTAGGACTGAGTAAGGCGTTCGTGGTTGAACGTGCAGGAGTGGACAAAGAAGTGGAATTATTCACTAGTTTTTGTCTCCTAACATCAACTTGTAGATTAAAGTGATTCAAGAAATCAGTGCCTAAAATCGGATTGGGTAAATCCGCGATTATAAGAATCCAACGGAAGTTTCCGTGAAGGCTGAGGTTCAAAGTCAGGGAAACCTGACCATAAGTGTCTATAGTCGGTAAATTGACTGCGTGCAGATATATGCACGACTTCTTTGGTTTGTTTGAAACCAGACGTAAAGGCCAAATAGAGCATGAGGAACCTGTGTCTACCATGAAAGATTTGTTAGACACATGGTCCCTCACAAAAAAAAAAAATGCACAACTTGGTAGGGGGCATCCGCCGGAGGTACGTAACGTGCTCAGGTCCTCCGTGGTTCATTTCCCGAACCGTAAGAACGAGGTTTATTTCACTTACTAGCCCTATCTCCATATTTGGCATGATACCAACAATGACGTGAGGCATTTTTCTTCTCTTGTGCGAGGCCTGCTCCCATTACGTTTATGAACACAGGGAGGTTGCCTGTCTAGCTCTAAATTTTCTAACCGGTGTGTTAGAATGTCTATCTTCGCCAATAATTCTTCCATGGGCGAAGACGAAACCCTTTTAGCGTCAGTAGCCGCTATTGTTTGTGCTGGCAAAGAAAAATAGTTAGGATTAGTTCTAACAGAATATTCCATTATCTGGTCAGCCATTGTGGTAAATTGCTCTACCGATTTTTCCTCCAAGGTAGGGGCTAAAATTGTTTGTACTTCAGGAGGTAAACGGGAAAAAATATTATTTTTATTAATGGGGCATTTTCTGTCACTGAACCAGCTAGTTCAAGAAAACGCCTCAGAAATTCTGTGGGTTTTCTATCTCCAAGGTATTCGTCCTGCATTAACGAGCGGAATTGACTTTCTGTTGATGCAGTATTTCTCTGAATTATTTCAGCTTTTAGTAATTCATAAGTGAGGTCGAGCATGGTTAGCGCTGTCTTTTATTGTGCCCGCCGAGGTGTGCCCAGGCAGAATGGCATGGGTCGTTCTCATTGGATGAAATGTATAATTTCAAAATTCCAATGGCAAAACAATTCCAGCACTAAATAATGGTTTGAAATTCTTTCTGCTACATGGCAAATATTGAGTTACTGATTTTAGAACTGGAATGAATGTTCAGCCGTAGACGTGTGGTCTTGGTTGCTGTGGGAGAGAATTAATTGCTGTCTCCTTAAAGGTTGTCCAGGAATGAAGTAGCTGAATTGTCAGAGGCGGAATTAAATCGTCTAATTCGTATTCAACGGTGAACCTATAGCAGAAGGAATTTCGTATTTTTGTTTGGTGCGTAATTTAATTCGACCGTTAGAGTCGACGCATAATTTCACCCAATCAGGATGACTTATCCTATTTAACCCGAACCACCTTTCTGGGCTGCACAAATTGTTGAAACGGTCAAACACTCCCTTTTCGCAGAACAACTTCGTTCTGTACAGACGTCTACCGTCTGCTCTCCAATAGCAGCAGCAGCATGGCACCATGAGGGAAGCAGTCTAATTCATGGACTACTTGGCTATTTTTCTTAGACCAAGGCTCTCAGTTGAATATGGATTAGATACATTCAATACGCCATACACAGGAACAACTTTACGTCACCCCCAAAATTGGTTATGTCGACTGCGATGCAGAATCTCGCTTCGACACCTAGCTATTGTTTCACCTCTGGGCAACATTTTCTGGAGACACGCATGCTTCTCCCCGAAACAACCAGAGCCACAAAATCACGGTGACTTCAACGTTTATTTCCTAAAACAGCAAACATGACTTTTGCGACATACAGCGAACATATCTCCCTTGTACGTCCAACAATGCCTTAAAATAACAATACACTTTTCGTCCAGGCATTTAGCTGCAAAAGTACTTTCTCCACTCTCCCATAACTTCATTTCGTTTCCTTACTTCTTTTCTTTCCTACGAGACTTGCAGCACAAACGTGAACTCTATATTCCATGTTGCCATTAAAAACTATCATAAAAACATTTCGACTTCGTACTTCTCTCTCTCTCTTCTATATACCTAACAACACTTAGCGAGGATATAAACACGTGCAAGAATACATTTCTTCGCCCAGTAATAACAATATATCTTCTCTCGCTAAAAACAATGACAAACATTAAACCCCTGGGTCTAGAAGTGTAGACCTAAAGGTCCATGAATTAGACGGCAGATCAGGAATGAAATATTCAGCCATAATGCGTGGTCCTGTTTGCTATAGGAAGGAGGCATGAAGATCTCCAGAAAAGGTTGTCCAGGAATGAAGTAGCTGGATTGTAAGAGGCGGAATTAATCCGTCTGATTCATAATCAACTGGGAATCCCTTGGTCTAGAAGTGTAGACCCGAGGGTCCATGAATCAGACGGCTCTTCACATGGTGTTTGTTGCTGCTGGGAAAGAGCGGACAGAAGTACATCCGCCCTGTTTGAAGGATTTTGACGAAGAGGTAGTTTGGCGGGCTTTCACCGATTTCGATATGCCCGGGAAAGTCATCCGGGCCGAATGGGATTCGTCATCCACATTGGGTGAAATTATATGACGAGACCAACGGTCAAAATAATTTACGCGCCAAACATACGAAGTTCTTTCTGCTACACTCCTATTATCTTGACGGCGAAGACACGTACACACAGTTCGAACAACACTCATTATCATTTGCATAACATTTGTAATATACAAATATACAAATGTGTTTTAGGGTGTAAAATTAGTTCAATCGGAAAAAGAAAAAAATTTGAAAATCTAACAATTTTCGCTTTTTTTCTTTCTATTTCAATCAACAAATTTCATCGGAAAACTCAAATAATAAAAAATTAACAATATTAAAAAAACAATTCAACTTTAAATCTTTTTTTTAAAACAATCTTCCATTTTCCAAATTATTTTAAAGCTCATTTCTGTCGATTATGTTACATAAACCACCATTTTTATTAATATTTGTTTTTCGACGTAACCAGTGTTTTATGACCAACATTTTAAAAAGATTTTACGGTTCCATTGAAAAAAACAAAAAACATCACAAATCAAGAGCTTAAGCAAAAATAAGTTATTTTGAAGTAACTTCGAACGAAGTACGATTTTCATTTTCTTGTAAAAGAATTATAATTATTTTATTCTACCCTTACCGTAATATTTGTGTATATAAGACGCAATATTTTCCCAGATTTTTAAGCCAAAAAGTTAGGGTTGCGTGTTATACATGAGAACTATATAATAAACTTTTCCCCACTCAATGTGTATTATACACGATAATTTTTTTTCCATAATTTCGCTGTGGGTGTCATACGTAAATTATTACTCTAAAAGCTTAACTTATCAACTTTAATAACATTCAGAAATTATTTGTCACGTTACAATTAAACATAGATAATTACAATCTAATGAGTGAGCAGTATCAAGACTTTCTAACGTTTTCCACTTTTTGCTTATTTTTTCATGTGAATATTAAATGCACATAACCCAAAATTTTGTAAACAATCTATTTGAACTTTAACCTTAAAAAAAGTGAACCGTAAAAAATACGAAATTGCGGCTTTATTTTGTTAAAAAATTGAATTGACAAGCAAAATGGCGGAGGCAAGCGCTAGTTTTATTGATATTACGGCCCCGAATCGTCTTCAAATAACCAAATGGAAAGTTAAAAAGGGCAGCAAAGTATCCCAGGGAGCCATGCTTGGATTTTACAAACTTATCAACGACGACGATTCTGAAAACAAGGATAAACCTGAACAAGAGACTAGTACACTATTGTCTTCGCCTAATAGTCAACTTCATAAGTTGAAGGCAACTCACGTTGGAACTATTTCGGAAATTATTGCTGATGAAGGACAAGAAATACCCGAAGGGTAAATGAAAAAAAACCCTAAAAAAATTTCGTTTTCCTTTTAATGTTTTTGCTTTGACAAAGAAAACTAGGGAACAATATAGACCAGTTTACATGCGTTCATTTTATATGGTATTTGTTGATAAAATAGTTGATTATTTAAAAGATGGCCATTAAATATATTTTACATCCACCCTATTATATTCTTTTTTTTCTGTTTAAGATTACACCTACAAAAACGAAACAAAACAAAACATTGTATTAATTTCCAAAATAAACTTTTAAACAGTTAGTCTCGTGGTACAAAAACAAGAACTTGGCCCATTTTTTCCAAAGTACGGAAGCTAAAAGTGTATAATTTTTAATTGTTCTTTATATTTAACATATTTCTAACCGCGTGTGTGTGTATATATATATATATATATATATATATATATATATATATAATTCTTAATTTTTCTGTTTTTATTTTAATAGAAATTTTGTTTGTAGATTAAAAATTTTTGAGTAATTATAAGAGTGGCCTTGCAAAAATTTTGGGTGGTCGTTTTTGTTTCCTATAATCTGTTAGGTCGTCGGAAAGTTGTACCCTTATATTTCAGGAATAATAGGCAGTTATTTGGCAATGCCCATCTCTCCAGTCAGCATGCTACAGGTTGTACTGGGCTACACATTACTAACAGAAAGGAAGATCCCAGTTAAAATTCAACATCGATAAAAGATTTCATAAAATAGGTCTTTTTATGCAGTGGTAGACTTTTCTTTTTAAAAGGTTCTCACTCGTTTTTATTTATTTCTCTATCATCGCTTTAGATATTGTAATTGTGCGTGTCTCGTGTGAGCATTGTTTTTTCGATTTTCTTGAAAATAAATTAATCACTTATTTTTAAAAATAATAATCAAATTTCTTTTCTTGTTAAAAAGAGTTAAAATATCTTTTATAGTCGCTAGGTCCTTATTGAAACCTGTTACTATATGTGTTTATAATGCACCAAGCCATAAATGTCTGCTTTTTTTCTTTCTGGAAGTTCTTGTCCAAAATTTAGTTTATTTTTCTTGCACTATTGTTTCGATCATGGTCTCTTCTGTCCATCATATTTTGGTAACTCCGTCTGAGTAAACGGGAGTTACCACCCTTTGCATTTTGTTGTGATTGGTCAAATTTTATACAGGAAAATATTTTAAGCTTTAATTTTGCTACCCGCCAAAAACATACCATGTTTGTTTATATATATATATATATATACTCCCAACAGAAGTAAATAATATAAGAATTTAAAAAATTAAAAACTCATTAGTGTTTGAAAAGATGGAGAAAAACGTTTGAAAAATTTGGCGGCACATTCCTATTTTAAGTTTTGAAATTTTGATGATGTTTTAGTTAATCGTATGTTCGTTTCTGTTTTGAATGTTTTATATTTCTGTATTATTTTCGATTTTTAAATAAAGTCTTATTCTTGCTTATCTTTTATTTCATTCAGAATTGGTGTTTGTTCAGGCATGTGAATAAATGTACTCAATTAAGTATGACGTTAAACAGCATTGTTTTTGAACTCGAATGAATTCAAAGAATGGATGACATTATTAAACAAAATAAAAGCTGTATATCGTTTAAGTAAAGAACAGTTTCATTACAAATTAATATGCATTTTTAGTGGGTTTCTTTAGTTTTTTTCTTAATTTTAGGTTTGAGATTGGTCTGAATTTTGAGCTGTTTATTCAAACTTAAAACTTGGGAGTGTTTCATGTAAGGATGTGTGACGTTATACTTTGTTGTGTACATTTCTTTGCGTTACAGAATAGACACTAAACAAGCATTTTATTTATTTATTTTTTTCCGTATTGAAAAATAATTCTCTTTGAAGAATATGAAACCAACCAGGAATCCAGTTTAAAACAAATTGTTACTTAGCTGAATTAATTATGCTAAGATTTATCCAAATTAAAAAAAAAAAAAAAGATCCATTTAAATTTGGTTTTATTTTGTACGGTTCATAAAGTCCAACTTCAAAAAATAATATGAAGCTCAAAATATTAGACACCTTCTCTCTCACTTCTATGGATATGACACAAGATTAATTTTTAAGTGGAGTACAGTTGATTTGAATTCAATTTTTCCTTTTAGACTGATTGCTGAAACAAGGCTAAAGAACTCATTCTGTCCTGCTATTTACCCATAGTTAGGGAGAGGACTAATGGATATATGCCATTCCCAAGTCCTTTAGTACAAAGTAAATTGTTAAGTCTCATCTGTGATCTGAACTCAGGTTGCTGATTTCGTTTTGTACAACAATAACCTTCATGCGAAGCAGATGGGTTCTTCAGCCTTAGTTAGGCAATCAGTCTAGGAGATGGAAAGCTGTGAATTAATACCAGCATTACTCTGTTTAAAAATTTACCTGGTCATATCTTGCCTGTGGTGGAAGGGTTGGGTAAATAAATACCTAATATGAATATTAATTTTACTTTTGCTGCAAATGAAGATTTGGATGTATGCAATATGATCCTATAACAATATTATTTAGAGGAAAGTGATGTCATTTTCTATGTTGAACTTAGTTTGGCACAAGGCCAGAAGTGTAAGGAACTCAGAAAAAAATGAATATTAATGAATATCTGGTTATTTTTTATGTTGCTCATTTAAGCCTATTTTTAATTTTTTTAGGGCAGTTATTCTGCAAATAAAAGGTTGCAGCCATCCAACAGTTATGAAAGATATGTGTGCAGACTGTGGTGCTGACCTTCGTACGTAAGTATCACTGGAGAAAAAATATAGATTCTTTATTCTCTACTCTGTCTTTTCAAATTATAAAGGACTCTCTCTCTATATATGTCTCTTCAGGAATGAGGAGAATGTACATAATAGGATTTATATACTTTGTTTTTTAGAATATACTGCTTTACATTTTTCAGTGGTATATTGTGATGCAATGAATAAAATAAAATCCATGTAAGAATTGTTTTTAAATTGTATAATGCTAACAGTGTTTCTCTGTATTGTATAGGTGTTTTAAGGTGTTCCTTCTTTAAGTAAAGTTGGCGACTGTCGTCAAGGGTGACCCGAAAGCTCCCCTTTCAATAGCCACTACACCGAGGTGTAGGGGAGGGCGCTACTCCATTCCTTGGATTGCTCCACTTTACCCTTGATCCTTAGCTAAGCAAGGTGGCATCAAGTACCATTTGTTGAGTCTTTGGTATGATACGACCTGGGATTGAACCCCAGTCTCCCAGACCATTGTCAAACACTCTAACCATTATGCCAACCTGAACATGAATATCACTTTGAAAATCTGATATCGGAAATATTTTCATTATTATATGGATAGACAATGTTGTTCTCTTTGTTTGACCTTTCAGTAAAGATCCTCTCTTCAAGATTTTCAACCTTGCTTCATGGCTACATAAAGCTGGACATATGAAAACATGTCCAGCTTTTTGTAGCCATGGAGTCATATTTTGGGTAGATGACATTCTGGGATTGAATTTATCCCAAGGCTTTATTTGTAGTCACTCTAAAACAGTCTTGAAGTGGAAACTGTTGCATGTAAAAGGAAAATGTGAACAGACACACTTTTACAGCAAGCAGGGTCAGGAAGGCATACAGAAAGAAAGCGAGACAAATCCCACCTAAGAATGTTTAAAAAATAACAGCATAACTTTCAAACCTTTCCAGGGATCATCTTAACAGAACCCTTTATTAGATCCACAGAGGTAGGCTGTTCCAATTCTGACTGGTTAAGTTATAGTAAGTATTCCTTGTCATTCTTACCTGTAATTGGTATTGAACCTACAACCTCCAAATGATTTCACTCAGAAATACTTTCTAACCTAATGTCTTATCCACAGCACCATGTATCCTTGCTGGACAATTCTGAGTGAACTTTTGTGACTTATAAACCTAAGGTCTCCATCAACCCATGACATACTCCTCTCTACTATCATATCAGATGTTGTTTGTTTTTTATCAAGCCTTTTTGATTAATGGTTCCCAAATTGTATTCATCTCTATATTTTGTCTACTCAACAGGTCACTTGTTGCCTAACATGTGCACTACTTCTTTCAGATATCTTATCCTCTAGTGTTCTTCCCTGTCAGTTATTTTAGCTTGCTCCCACCAGGGCAGATGATTTCCCTTTACTTTCCATATATGGTCAGCCATACCTGATGCTTCAACCTCTCCTGACATATTGCCTTTCAATGTTCATCTAGCCTTACTTTTAGTGGGCAGCATGTCTTGCCTTTGTATACTCTACTACAGCTGCATGGGATGGAGTACATGCAACTCTTGGTAGAGAGCTTGACTCAGCTGAGATATTTTTGAAGAGTTGTGCTGGTGGTGAATATTGTCCTGAATATCTTTCAAATTTTTTTGGCTTGGCTTTTGACAGGGCAGACAGGCTGTGGTGAGTTTTCCAGTATCATTCTGTTGTTAGAACTAGATTTCTTGGAGCTGATGTTATGCTCTCTGGGTAGTTGTTACGATGGAAGTTGTCTCTTAAACTCTTAATTTCCTCTTGATACACATCACTGTCACTATTGGCTTCTGTAAGCAACAAATGATTCCTTTCTTTACATCATATGGATGGTAGGAATTGAAGTTTAGGTACTGTCTAGTGAAGGTTGGGTTTTGATACATAGATGGCATGAATCCTTGCTCTGTGCAAGTTATCAGTACATTTAGGAAGGATAACCTGTTGTCTTGTTCTTTCTCCACAGTGAACTGTATAGATGATCAGATTGAGTTTATGTGATCCAGTAGTATCTGAACATATTCCTGATAAGGCCAGAAGATGAATGTATCATCTATGTATCGAAGCTCCAATGATGACTCTATGGATGTACATCCTAATGCCATTTCCTCAAAGTATTCTATGTATCAGTTCACCAATACTGGTGACAGTGGCAATCCTGTAACCAGTCCTTCTTCCTGTCAGTATATGTCAGTCTCTATCCTGAAGTTGGTCATTTTCACACAGGTCAACTTCTCAACCAGATTTTCTATTGGGATGCACCTGCTTCCCAGCTAGGGATCTACAGTGAACTTATCCCATACCACTGTTAGTGTCTCATCATTGGGTACCCTTGTGAACAGGTTTATTACATCTTGGCTCACCATCTGGTTGGAATAAACTGGCGCCTTGCAGATATTTTCCACTAAGTGAATAGAGTTTTTTTTAACCATGACCCAGTCATGGTTAACAGAATTAGAACAATCTGCCCCTGTGGATCAAATAAAGGGTTCAGTTCAAGATTCTGTGTGGGCTTCTGAGTTTGACATAAACACCCGAAGGAACTTGAGTATAACAATAAAGATAGGGTTAATAGTCCATATATTTTAAGTAATAACAATTATCAAGCTTCATCTCAGAAATGTAGACAAATATTTCCATTTTGGTTGTTAACCTGTCAATAGCAGTATTTGCTTTACCTACGTGTATGTTGATATCATTTTCAGTTGATGGGATATTGTTACTGAGGTTTATAAACTGGTTTACTAATTTTAAAGGGTCCTTATTTGTGAGGAAACCCTCAAAACTGTTTTTTCTATTATTGCTTATTGTATGTAGCACTTAGGATACTGTTCTTTATTAAACTGTGTTTGTTTAACTATGCTAACACTATTTTCTGAGGTTTAAAACCATGCTGAAGTGCCACTTCAACTGGTCCTAAAATAAGGTCATATTATGCAGCGACACAACTTTTCTTTTTCCTGTGGTCACTTAAATGGAAATAGTTAGGATCATAAATAAAATAATTTACTGGTGAATTAAAATCAGTTTTATTTATCTATTTATTTTCTGCTTTTATTTTATTCATTTATTTATTTTATTTTTATTTATTTGGTAAAAAAATGGAAGATAAAGATTAAAGGAAATTATATAAAGATTTAAAATCTAAGAAATCATCTAAATCATTTGTAATTGAATTTTTTTCTTTTACAATTTGTCAAGATTTCTCTTTAATTAGGATTTTGTTTTTTCTTTTTTTCCAGTGAGATGGGTTTATCTGGATGTCGTAAAGAGAATGTAAGTGCTACTGTTGCCATGGTACATAGCATCCCAGAGCTTATTGTCAGTGAAGAGGTAAGAATTTGCTATTACTTATTGAGATGCACAAGTTGCAAAAATGTATGCTGTATCACCCACAAATGAATACACCATTAACAATTTTTTGATAAACTCTGTAACCACAAAAAAGAATATGTAAGAGTCCAAATAAGTACACTCTTTGCGTGTATATATATATATATATATATATATATATATATATATATATATATATAGCTGAATTCTCTTACCTAGTTTTCACTGAAAGGATCTGGAAAAATTTGTTGGAAATAGAATGTTACAAATGAATCAGTTTATACACATAGAAAACTTATGTAAGCGAGGTAAATAAAATATAAAACTAAATCAAGTCAGTTTTCTAGTAGCCATTTATTTTTGTGCCCACACTCATCCAACATCCCTGGTCCTTTGTTCAACTATTCTCTGGAACTGGGACACACTACAACAGCCAGTTCTGCCTCCATTCAAAGAATGCAAAAATCCCTCACCTAACCTTCAACTCTACACTTCCCATACCAACCTTCTACTCCAAAACATGGGCCTCTGTTCCTTCAATTCTCCCATGTCAATCTTTTCGACCCCACCGATAACAGTAGTCACACAGCTGCAGCTCAACCTGAGTATGTCCCTGCTAAATATCTTGTGTAAATATCTATTGGACAGGAAATGCCTGTCCAACACTCAAATAAATTAATTTCTTATTCCACCTCCAACCTCCATATTGAGGTAAGTGGGGTACAAACCACAAAACATTTCATGATCCATCCCATTCCACCAGGATGGTTGTGGGAGAGTGCTGAAAGGCAATGGATGTAGGGCCAGCTTGGTGGTGAAGTGGTAATGTTTTGTTGTTTGTGCCCTCCCCCTCCCATTTCAATATGGGAGTTGGAGGTGGATTGGGAAATGAATTGTTTTGAGTGTTGGGTAGACATTTCTTCCACTAACAGTTTATATGGGATGTTTAGTGGGGATGCTCTGATGTAGCTGCAGCTGTATGCCTGCTGTTGTTGGTGGATTTGGTAAGATTGATATGGAAGGAATGGTGAAGGAGCAGTTGGATGAAGATCTGTGTAATTGTGGTAGGAGAGTGGAATATTCACTGAGTGGAGGGTACCAGATTGGAAGCATTGTTTGTGGAGCTGGTGTGCCAATTGATGGACGGGGTGATGGAAAACTGTGCTTGGTTACTACTTGAGATTCTTTTGGGAAGTGGTGTTGCAGCTATGGAGCCTGCTTTGTGCATGTGGGATGTATAATGGTTCTGCAGTTTCTAATGATTGCTGCTGTATTGGAGATGAATATAGAGTAGATCCTGTTTTGGAGTAGGAGGTTGTGGAGAAGGGCAGAGAGTTAGGATAGGTGATGGGTTTTGTCTTTGTGTGGAGGCAGAACTGGCTGTTGCAGCATGCCTCAATCCTGAGGAATTGTTGAACCAAGTGTTGGATGTTGGATTGGTGTGAGCTCAAAAATAAATGACTGCTAAAATTACTTGATTTGGTTTTATATTTTATTTATCTCTTTTATTCAAATTTTCTATAATTTCTTGTCTATAAATTGATTTGTTTGTAACAGCTTGTATATGATGAAGTTTTATCGAAAGGTCGGTAAAATGTAGGTAGATGTCTGCTATTTTGTTCATTTCTAAAAACCTGCTCTATGCTAATATTGAGCATTTTTAAAAAAAAATATTTGATTGTTCTGTGACTAATTCATATTTCTTTTTCTGAATTATTAATCACTTTCTTTTCACAAAATATATATAATTTTTGTAATTTTATTTTGGGTTTCAATGTCAACTTTGAAACTTCGGTCCTAATAGAGTTTTCCCACTTCTACTATCAGATTTTTCTCTTCAAAGGGAATAATAAAAATAAAATCAAAGGAAAGATAACTCGTGGACATGTATGTTGGAAATACTGATTGTTTTGACATTGTATTATCTTGTAAATAGGATCCTTGAAGAAAACAATGGAAAATCAGTATTTTTTCATATGACAAATTTCCTTTTTTTATTGCTTATTCCTTCAGAAGACCTCTTTGAATGATAAACAACAAAAAAGTTGCAAAAGTATTTTTTTTTTTTTTTTTTTGAAAGAAAATCAACTTTTAAAGTTGTGAGTTTACTTATATATTGGTTACAGTTTCAATAAAAACTATGACAAGATAACTTGTGTACATGCATAATGAGATATCAGTTCTGATATTGTAATTTAAAAAAAAACATAAAATTATATAAATTAATATTTCTAAAAGTGACAGATTGCTTTTGTAGAAGGAGGTCTTCTGTATACTCGACAAACAAAAAGTTTTTGGAAAAATGTTTTTGTTTTTTTGTTTTTTTTTTAATTAAAATTTTTTTAATAATGAGACCAATCTAGCTTGTACAGATGTTCCATTTTGATTATTAAAACTAACATGAAAATCATAAAAAGATAAACTAGACACTGTTACTTGTGACATGAAGATATTTTGTGTTATGTTGTACAGTCATTTTTGGAAAGATGTAGTGATTGTTAGGAGAATCCCTGTGACATAATGGTTAAAGTGCTCAAAGTTATGTTGCTCTGTTACTCTTTTGGGAAGAACCCCAGCTATAGGTTAAACAGTACCACTACTTGTTGTCTCTAATGATGGTTTTGGTATTAAAAATAACCCACAAAGGTTGATATGCCATTAAACACAGAAACCAATTGTTACTGCCTTTTATTTTATTTTATATGAAGGATTATAAGAAGAAACCATCATCATGAATATGTGCTGATAGCATGGATTCCCTTGACTCTCTCCCATCATCCTTGGCAAATCCTCTAGATTGCTTCCAGTGTCCACACAGAGCTGATGAATATAAGTTTTTGTTGGTCAGCCAACACTGGTGTGTTGTCCATGTATTGGAATCCATGGGAGAATATAACTCATCCTTTCTTTTCCGGCTCTGCCCAGGATATTTTGCTCATTTTATCTGGAAGGTTTGTGAGATGGCAGGGAAGTGACTGTACAGCTGCTGTTTTTTAGGCTACTGCTTCCAAGATTTGTTGAAAACAACTTGTAGCATTCTTGTGTAGTTCCTGTCTAGGTTTATTTTCGGACTTTTCATAAGTCCAAGTGGTGTACAGTAATACTGACATGGCTACAATTTGGAAGAACTCCACTTCTTTCTATGAGATCAGATTACCATATTGTTGTTAACCTGTCAAGAGTAGTCTATGCCTTTCTTATGCATATGTTGATACCACTTTCAGTAGATGAAATATTCCTACTGAGATATAGAAATTTGTTTACTAATTTCTGAGGCTTGCCATTTAATGAAATGGCACCATCTTGATTAAAATACATGGATTTTGTTTTATCTAAGTTCACATGGAGACCATTGCCTCTTGCTACCTGCTCTTGGCTATGCAGCTGAGATTCACTTTGAGCAGGTTTATTTGCAAGAAGTACTAGATCATCTGCATAGTCTGCATCAATAATAGTTTCTGCTAGATATTGTCTGCATCTTGCCTTTTTTAGTGCAAAACCATTTTTTTTTCATTAGATCTATTGGTGTTTGTAGCATATAATCTTGGCAGATAATGAAAAAAAAGGGTGCCAATGTGTCTTGCAAGACTTTAGTGACAATTTCAAACAAATCTGTGTTTCTATCACTAAGTAAAAAAAAACAACAAAAACATCATAAACATTGTTTAAGGTTTGGAATATGAGGTTTGGAATATAATGGTTTGGACATATGAGGTATTAAGTGATTATTTATTTATTTATTTTTCAGCAAGCACTGGAACTTGGACAAGCTGATGAAGTAAGGTTGAAAAAAACACGTAAACTTGTATTACTTGTTGATCTTGATCAGACTCTCATCCATACTACAAATGACAATATACCACCGAACCTTAAAGTAAGTCATTGCTTGGCACTTTTTTATCCTTTACAATCAAATCGAGTAAGAAAATTGGTCTTACAAATTTTCATTTGATGGAAATTTGTTGGTTGGACAGAAAAAAGTTAGCATATTCACTGCAACTTTGGATATTTGAATCCTTACAATAATATGATCTATGTTTTTGTTTGAGTTATTAGAAATAGCTATGTAAGAATTTAGACTTTATTTTGGTAAATTAAATTTATTAACATATTCATGGCTCCTTTGGATATTTGATCTGTTTCTTACATAAAGTTTTCTGTGGATATCAATAACCAAAATTGGAGCATCGTGGCTAATGTACTGGACTGTGATATCATCATAATAATCATGATTGTTTTTTCTGGTTACTGGAAAAGTTTACAATAGTTCTTCTTAGGATATAGGTACAAGTGTAATATTTCTTTTTTTTTTTTTTTTTTTAAATTTATGAACTTGAATAATAAAATTAGCATTAAAGATCCTAATTTTTACCAGGATTTGAATACCACTCAATGTGAGTAATAAGTGTGTGTATGTATAATGCAGCTTTCTATATTAACTTAACTCAGTTGACGGGGGCTGTAGACTACGCCAAGTGCAATGACCTCTCTTTCAAGGCATGTGTCCTGGATATGACACTAAACCACCTGATATTGAAGCTCCAGTCCTGAAGCTTTGGGTAATGTGGAGTACCCCTTCATAGCCATTACTCCTAGCTTCACTCTGGCCTGGATTGGTAATACCTGTTAGGGTTCTATCTAGGGGTCAAATAGATCTGTTCAGCCTCTTACTAGGGATTTTTATTAATATCAAATAGAATGTGTGTTCTTGAAATGGCGAGAAGTTCCTCTAGCATAATGGCTAAAGTTTTGAACTGTGAGATTTTGGTATGTGAGTCCAAACTATTATGTTCACTTTTGGACTAATATCCTTGGGGGGAAAGTATGACCCGTCCTCATTTCTGTAGGTTAAATAGTACCACCATTGTTCTTCTACTGGGATGGCTTTGGTATTAAATAATTTACAAAGGTTAATATGCCATTAAAAAAAATACTGGAAAACATTTGTGTGCAAGCAATAAAAAGCAATACTTAAAACCATTTAACTGTGTACAAACAAATGAGCTCTAACTCATTTAAAAATGAAGTTATCTACAAACTATTCACTTAAGCATCATATATTTGTCTAAACAGGATTTGGCTTTAAATAACCATCAAGAGTTGATATGCCATTAAACCAAATAACCTATCCACTTTTATTTTATTTTAACTATATAACCTGTTAGTAATATTTTGCTCTGTTTTGTTTACATATGCTCTATCAGTGATATTGACTACACTTTATTTCAAAATATAGCAAATTACATATATACTCACCTTAGGAAGTGGGTGTCCTTGTGGTGTAATGGTTTAAGCACTGGACTCCAGGATCGTAGTAAGTGAGTTTGAAATCCAGATATGCTATTATGTTCACTTTTGGACAGATAGCATTAGGAAAGGTATGAATCCCTTTATTCTACCAGCTATGGGTTAAATAGTACCACTCCTGTTCTTCTCAAAGGATAGCTTTGGCATTAAATAACCCAAGAAGGTTGATATGCCATTAAACAATTGTGACGGTGCATAAATATTTATCCCAGTACGGGAGTTTATTTTACGCACGTGTGACATTGAGGCAGTCTGGCACTTGACCCCTCGCAAAATAAGTCCTAGTTAAGATTCCTTTTTCGGGCATATGGGAACTGGCAAATAATGTGGGGGTTAATTTGGGGCTAGACTGACCGTTGCTAGCAAGGGGTTTCCAAATTCACTTTACATATGTCACCAAATCCTTTCGTCTTCCTACCCCCTCGAATAACGGAAAACAGGGACTTCTAGGTTATGACAAAATATTATTCTCTGTATTCAGCAATTCCAATTTCCCGTATAATGTTTTTAAAGGTGAATAAGACACTTAGCGAGAATAAATTGAAGCGAATGAAGCTGAAATAGATATATGAAAAGGAGGCTACTCGACGGATAAACAACATAACGAATATATTTCAATATAAGGGAACATTTAAACTACAACAACAAATATTTAAGGTGCCGGCTATATCACCAGCAGACAGTCTTAAACACAAATGTCTCTCTCGACAGTCCTTTTCTTCTTTCTTTCTTTACTTCTAAAACTTGAAAAGGTAGTTAAGTCCACGCGTTCGTTTACAGTTTATGAAACAAATGTCTTCAGTCTATTTCTTTCCTTTTCTGAATACATATAAGTTCCAAATATTTGGGAGGGTTAGGAGGAAAAACAGTTCAAGATGTACTTAGCTTTTAGCTAGTTTACTTTGCAGATTCTTATCTTTTACAGGCAAACGGTGTTCTGTAGAACCTGGCTGGAAAGCACCTGTTATCTTCTTGTCCAAGGATTCTATTCTGCTCTTTCCAGAGCAGGCTGGAAACCGACTTCTTTATCCGCCGATTTCTGTCCCCAAACTGAATTCTTTATCGCGGGCGAGTTACCCGGAATTTGGCTATAGTTTCAACACATCTCGTCACGCCAACTGCTGTCCAAGAACTGACAAACCTTATCCCTATTTCCTCTGACGAAAATGGTACTACTTCCGGTGCTAAGGCTTCGGCCAATCATTTGGCTCCTTCCTCCTCCTCCACCTCATCCGGTCATGCTACTCAATGACCTACATTCCTTCTCCGTCCACCCGGTTATGGAGTGCAGGTAGTTTGACCTTATCCTGGCTGCCCTTAGTGGTCAGTCGTTGTACTTGTTAGTCAAACCTGGAAGGGAAATTAAATCTTACTTCTCCCCTCTCGGGGGCATACCACATGACACAATCAAATTCAACCATCACCTTATGAATGATTTTCAACTCCTGGTAAAAATTAGGATTTTTAATGTTGATTTAATTATTTTTGCCCCCCCCAAAAAAAAACAAAGCTCAACCTTTATCTGTTTATATATCTATTTTTCTTTGATTTTTGAGAAAATATTTAATGATGATGAACATTTTCATCTGTGTATTTTATATCTTATGATTTTTAAAATTTCATGGGAACAATTACTACAGTTGAAGCAGAGTTCATAGGTAGTATATTCCACTTTTCGGTGGAAGTGTTGATTCATTCATAAACAATTCCATCATTTTTAGAAGTTGAAAGTATTCATGTATATAATAATGAAAAGTGTGTTGTCTTCTGTTTGTATATTTCTCTCTAAGTTCTGACATATATAAAATCAACAAGTGAATCCTGCTCTGATTCAAATGTCTGACTTTGAAGTAAGAAGGCCAAAGACATATTTACTACATCAGTGTTCTGCTACTTCATCAGTATGCTAAAAATTTATTTGAAAACATCGAATAGTGTGTATAGATACTACACTTATTCTGTTTAGTGAGCCAAGGAACAATACTCGGCAGAGAAGTATGCAGATGCTACACTGATCCTAGGCAGAAAAGTTTGCAGATGTTATACTGATTCTAAGTGGTGAAGGATGCAGATGCTACCCTGATTGATTTTAGGCAGATATACAAATCCATAGATAATCTTACTTTTTATGAAAAGTATATATGAATTAATCAATATAGAGTAAAAATAAATCTATTAAGGTCTTTTTATTTTCAAATTAACATGGAAGTAAATTTGATGAATCCATTATCTTTTTTTCCCTATTAGGGTATTCATCATTTTAAGCTGTGGCAAGGGATGAACTTACTCTGGTACCACACACGTATTCGACCTCACACTCAACAATTTCTGGAAAATATCTCCAAACTGTATGAGCTTCACATCTGCACTTTTGGTGTCAGAATGTATGCGCATACAATTGCACGTTTCATTGATCCAGCAGGAAAGTTTTTTTCTCATCGTATTCTCTCCAGAGATGAATGTTTCAATGCAATGTCCAAGACTGCCAATCTCAAGTAAGTTAAACCCTTATCTCCATATTTTATAAGTTTCTCTCTTAAGGCATTTGATTGATGCAAAAGTTTCCAGTGCCATCTTTTTCACAGTGTACGAGTTATCTTAGCTGTGTCATTGAATTTTATTTGGTTCTTTAAGAATTGTTTGTTGAAAAGTTATGATTTTATTTTAGTGAAAAATAGTAGCTGAATATAATATGCACATTTGATATTTAACTTTCCTGTTTAATTGAGAGTGGGGAACATACAGTAAAGAATCTCAGGTTATGTCAGTGTTGCAGTAGGTGCAAGCATGTGTTGAGAATAGTTTGCCAAGTTTTCAGGTCCAAAAAAATGTTGAAAATTTTGATAAATTAATGATGTTTTTGAAAGAAGATACAGCACCAGGAATATATCAATTGCAAAAATAGTTGAGGAATCAGTCATACTTGAACCTTAGTCAAAATTTAAGCACCAATAAAAATATGAGGTCTCTATCAACCTATAGAAAACTAGATGAGTTAGTGTTCAAATACTTAACCTCTCACATTTTGCTTGACACAAAAATATTTCTGGACAAGTGTAACTAGTGTTAAAAGATTACATATTTTTGTATCCAAATTTAAAAATGTTGGTTTGATTATGGCGAGCCTTTAATATCTGTTCCTAAACAGAATCTACTTGTTCCTTGAATTTGGTGAAATTAAGAGAGCATTCTTTGGTATGGATTCTTTAAATCTCTCAGAATTCATCCTAAGAGTAAGACTTGGAGAATTATTTAAGCTACTAATATTGATAATTCATTGAATGAAAATATTTGTAAAAAAAACAAAAACATTCAAATAAAGGAAAATCTGTTTTTATTTGTTCAAAATTTGTAATTGTGGGGGAAAATATCAAAAGCAGACCAATAAGATTTTATTTCCAAGTTGAATTTTTCATTTTTTTCCCTTGTAATCTCAAGTTCAGTTTTTTTCTGGAACTTCTGTGAGATGTTGAAAAATGATCTACCTGCCAAATTTGCAAACAATTATTTTATGATAGCTATGTACATTGCTATGAATTTCATTAAAAATGTGATATATATATATATAATTGAGTGAGTGCTTCATATGGACTCTTCAGTTAATCTTGATGAAAATTATCTAAACTCCCTTGACCTTAAGGAGTATTTTAAAGGCAATTGAAAGGGAGAAGCATGTGGGGCATTTTATCATGAAGGTCTAATTTGTCTAGAAAACTTAAAAAATACAGGAGCAACCAATCACCATACTCCTCATTGGAGAGACAGGGACTTTTTTGAAGAAAATTAATGACTAAACCAATTTGTACACAAAGTAAGTAGAATGAACTTTTGTTTGACCAAATATGTTATAGTGTGTATATATATATATATATATATATATATATATATATATATATATATATATATATATAATTATTTGAAGCAGTGCCTGGTTTTTCTACTAGTGTGTGAGCTCAGTTCAGTAGGGATGTAGAATACACTGACTACATCTCTGTAGAGGGATAAGACCCCCAACCCAATGAAGTACCCTAGATATAACACTAAACCATTTGATGGTGAGGGTCCAATTCTGGAGCTTTGAAAAACCCTTCATTACTTTTACTCCCAGGTTCATTTTGATCCAGAGTGGCTTTGGCTGGTAGGGTCCCATCTATGGGTCAAATAGAACTGTTCAATCATTTACTATACTGGAAACCAATCAACTGTGTGCAACCTTAGGAATAATATTGAATTATTAGTCTAAATAGCAATACTTAAAACCATTTAACTGTGGCAAATAGAACTACTAGTGTTAGGAATACTTTGACCCATTTAACTTTGTTCTAATAAATGAACTTTAATTAATTTAAAAATAAACTTATCTACAAACTATTCACTAAAAATCATGTCTAAAGAGGATTTGGCATTAAATAATCATCAGGGGTTAATAATCTAACCTAATCTGTTTTGTGTGTGTATGTATGTATATATATATATTTATACAAGGATCATTAAATAAGTTTCCAGACTTTTTTCATGTGGGCACTTTTATTGATAGTACACACATGAACTCTTGTCCCCTTTGAAGTAATCTCATCCGGCTGCAATGCACTTGTTGTACCGTTCCAACAACTGGAAAGCCCCATGGAAGTTCTCTTGTATGAGCATGTTAATGACCTTCGTCACAGCCTCTTTCATCTCCTCAATTGTCTCATAATGACAGCCTCTGAGCTTAGGGAATAAGCAAAAGTCACAGGGAGCAAGGTCTGGACTACAGGGAGGGTGAGGAACTGTCTTGATGCCCATCTTGGTCAAATAGTCTGTGACAATGATGGGAGTTGTGGACTCATTGTTCTGGTGGAAATGCCACTGACCCGATTTAAAGAGTGCTGGCCTCTTCCGACGGAATCTCTTCCTGAACTGCCTTAAAACCTCAACATAGTAACCCTAACCCTTTGGCCAATCAACTCTGGTGTATTGACTTCCTCACTCCTCCCACACCTCTCATCATCCCTCACAGACTCCCTGCCTTCCTTTAATCTCTTATGCCACTCAAAAACTGATGCTCGATTCATGCAAGATGGTTGAAAAGCAGTCTGAAGCATTCCATATGTTCCTCTGGCATTTTTTTCCAATTTTAAAACAGAATTTTATTGCATATCGTTCTTATAAAGTGTCCTCACGTCCAGATTGCATTTTTGAAATTGACCAGCTGTGACAATCAGGCTTTAGTAGGGTGTATTCCAACTGTTCATTTGAAGCTGAAATCCTAAAAATTGGTCAGTCATCTCATAAGATGCATAGCAATAACATACTGAATTTTCAATAGTGTACGACAATTTTAAATGCTTGTACAAAAAAGTCTGGAAACTTATTGAATGCACCACGTATATATATATACACACACACACACACACAGAGTATTCTGTGTTTTGCACAAGGCCAGGAACATTAGAATTGAACTTTCTAACAATTTTCTGCTAGTTTAATTCATTAACCATTGCACCATGTGAGTTGCTTAACCTACCTATAGTATAATTTGTAAGTAAAATGTAAAAGTTATCACAATGTTGATTTGCAAAATTAGAAATTTGGACTTTATTTCTCTCAACCAAGTATGCAGTTTAACTAACATCACTGATTGAAATAACAAATCTCTCTTTTTGTGTGTGTTGAGAAGGGGTTAAAAATTTGGTGTGCTTATTATTTGATGGCATGAGAACTAAGTTAGTTCTAACCTCATTCAAAATTGGTAAAGTTTTGTCACATATCAGCATGAATTGAAAAATTGTCAAAAACTGATGCATTTGTGTTTATTCATTGTAACATTGAAGATCTGTTTTTAATTCTAAGTAAAGTAAAAATGGAACTCAAGTACAAAGAAGAAAAAATTTGTGCAGTTTATAAAGAAAGTACTTTAAATATTTGGACATGTTTTGCCAAATAATGCTCTATTGTTATGTAGGCCAGTTGGGGTTGATAGCTTGTCTCAAATCAACGTAATATAACATGGGAAATAGCTAACATACTTCAAATATCTATTTCTTTCATTCCTAACCAGTGGTTAAGTGCTTAAAAATGTGACTGAACATTCATGAACAAAGCAAGCTTTTACAGCACCTTCAGAGAACAATGTTTCCCCTCAAGTTCATGGCACTGTACCATTAGTTTTTACAAAATCCTTTTAATGAAACAAAAAGAGTTTTGGATATGACACTGAACTGCATCTGATGGTGAGGCTTCAGTTCTGGATATCTGGGGAATGTGGAGTACCCCTTCATTCCCATTACTCTCCTGTCCACTTTGGCTACTAGTAGTCAAGTAAATCTGCGAAAAAATTATCTTTACTTAAGTGCAAAACAACTTTAACAATTACACAAAGCATTGAATAACCCTAGTCAGGTTGACATGCCATTAAAATCAATTAAAAAAACCCTCAAAAACCTATCAAATTCTCAGGGAGATTATCCAAAGCATTTTTTTACTTAGAAAGTGTTTAGGGAGGTTGGAATTATGAAGTTGTTTAAATGATGGTAAAGAGAGAATCCCTGTGGTGAAATGGCTAAAATGTTAGACTGTAGCCTTGAAGTAAGGGAGTTTGAACTCCTGTCACACCGTTACTTTCTGTTTGAGACTAATACTCTTGAGAAAGATATTGACCCACCCCATGCTACATGTTAAATAGTATCACTGCTGTTCATCTATAAAGATGGCTTTCACATTAAATAACCCATACAGGTTGATATGCCATTAAAAACCATAGAAAGAAACCCAAGACTCAATGGCAAAATATAGAACAAAACAGTCAATAAAGTCTTATTTTTCTTAATAAAGCAGTATAATGAACTGATTATTTTTGTACCAATCACAACAGTTTTCCTGCTGATATAAACTTAATAAATTTGTTGGGTAAGAAGAATAAACCAATTTGTTTGATTTTTCTTCTTTCTTTTCTACAGGGCTCTGTTTCCTTGTGGTGACTCAATGGTGTGCATCATTGATGATCGTGAAGATGTGTGGAACTTTGCACCTAATCTGATTCATGTGAAACCATATCGCTTCTTCCAAGGAACTGCCGACATCAATGCTCCTCCTGGATTATCTAAGAAGGAGAATGATTCCAAACCAATTACTCACCATGTACGGAAAGTGTCTACCAGTTCAAACAATTCAGAAAAAAGTAAAGGTACTTTGATAGGAAGCAAGGACAAAGAGAAGATGACCAAAAATGTAGAAAAAGAAAAGGAAGAATCTGAAGAATCAAGTTCACAAAAATGTAAAGTGAAGGAAAATGTGACTACAATTGATTCCATTCCCAAAGAGGAGATCAGTGATGCCACTCCCGATGAGCAAGATGCTAATATAGCAAGTAAAGATGCTGACAATAATGCTTGTCAGAAAGAGGAAAAAAATGCCGAAACCCTGCCTGACGATTTATCAAAAGAGAATATAGACATTGTGGAATCAAAAGAGAACACAGACACTGGGGAATCAAAAGACGAGGATACTGATATTGTGGAATCTAAGAGTGATGAAGAGGCTGGATCCAATGATGAAGATTTGGAGGGTCTCAGTGAAGACAGTTCCATGTCAGGTATGAGTACAAATGCAAATAGCAAAAATGAAGATTCAAATGCTGATGAAAAAGATGATGATGATGATGATAACAGCAATGAAGATAAAATGATAGAGTGGGAAGATGAAGATGATTATCTGTTCTATCTTGAAGAAATACTGCAAAGAATTCACACAGCATATTTTAAAATCAGTGACGAATTAAATGCTGAAGGGAAGGTTTCGGAGGTGAATCTTGATCTGAAATCAATCATCCCATATGTGAAACGCAAAGTTCTTAAAGGTTGCAATATTTGCTTCAGTGGGGTCATCCCGCTTAACACCCCAGTAGCAAAAAGCAGGGCTTACAATGTTGCTCTTTCTCTTGGAGCTAAGGTGCATGACATGTTTGTTCCCTACTCATCAAGTAAAAAATCTAATTACACAACTCATCTAATTGCAAGCAAAATGGGAACATCAAAAGTGAATGCTGCAAAACGGGCAAGGAAAGTTTCAATCATCTCACTTGATTGGCTTTGGTCATGTGCGGAACGTTGGGAGCATGTGGATGAAAAGTTATTTCTTTTAAAAAAGAAGGACTTTTTAGACTCTGACAATAGCCAGTCAAGCCCTGAAATAAAGAAGTCTAAATTTAAGTTTTTGAAACGTAAATCCTGTGACACTAACGAAGAGATTGACCTGGACAATGTCTTTCTACCCGAAAGCAAGCTGCAAAAAATGGAAGAAAGTGATAGCTCTAAGGAACAGTTTGAAGATGAAATTTTAGGAAATGACTGCAAAGGGGATGATAATAATAATGATGGTGGTGACAATACAAAGAAGATCAAACGAGCTGGCTCCCACTACAATCCACTCTACTCCTTTTCCGATGAGGAGCGAGCAACTATGGACAAAGAATTGGAGGAGTTGATGGATGAAGATGATAGCAGTGACTCTGATGAAAAGGAAGCTGAGGCTCAACTTCGTAAGCAAGTCCTTCGTGAACGCAAGTGTGACACATCGTCAGAGGACAGTTTGTCTGGTGAGTTCCCTCATGGTTGGAAGAGCAAAAAATGGTCAAAGTGCCGCTCGGGTAAGAAAACTGTGTCAATAAAGCGGGATGAATCGATTGATAGTGAAGATTCTGAAGCAAGTATTAGTGAAAAATATGAAAAATCCATTGAAATTTTTGCAGCTCATGAATCAGATAGCAGCAATGATGACTCTGAATGTGAATCAATTGGATCAATTGATGAGGAAATTGCTGAAGCTGTAGAGAAAGAGTTTCTGGCCAGATGATCATCTTTTAAGGATTTAAAAAAAAAATATTCTATCCAGTGACATTCATAAAACTCTCTCTACTGTAGGTACCCTGGAAAGGAGAATCTATCATTTAACCCATATTACTTTGTTATATCTGAAAAGTCATTTTATTTATATATTTTTTTGTTACATCTTCTCATTGTATCTAAAGTAATTAGATATGTTGGGTTATATCATCTAAATGCTGATAGTTTTTTTTTTCCCCATATCAGTATTATGAAAATTAATTATTAGTATTTGCTTTTCGGATAAAATAGATTTATGGGTCTTTATAGAAAAAAAAAAAAACAAACCCAAGTTGCTTCCCTTGGACAATGACACTATAAAATGGCAAAATCCAGTGTGATATAATTTTTTTTCTTTGTTCAATGGGTTTAGCAGGATTGAATTTTTTTTTTCTTTTTTACCTCCTTCATTTCTGAGAGCATTTTGAGGAATTTTTTCCCTAAAAGGAAAAGCATGAAATTTATAACTTGACCAAAATTTTCTTGCAACATTTTGGTTTTTATAAATTTAAACCATATAAAGTACATCTAACATGGCAGCAATTTAAAAAAAAAATTTCTTGTTGCTGTGTCTTGTGATAATATTCTGACTGCATTGACAGTCTCAATTGCAATACATCATCTGTGTGTTGATCATTTCTTGAAAATCACTTTGGATCTCCATTGATCTATATAGGTTTCTTCATAATTGTAAAGAATGTTTGAAATAATTTCAGTTTTCAATTCATTTTGTACAAATTGGGTTTGTTTTATATTTGACATTTTGTTTTGAATTTTTTGTTTTTATGTGTAAGTGTATGTTTTATTCTTTAAAATCCTCAATGCTATCAATTCATTTGGTGGGTGAGTGGGAGTACAATAAAAAAGGGAAATTAAAGCAAAAAAAATTAATCATTTTTAAGTGTAAAAAGTTAGACAAAGGTATTTAAGCTTTCATTTTCAAGTGGCTTGAAGTCTGAAAAATTTTATTTTTAGCCATTTGATATAATTTTAACCCTCTGAGCCTGTTACACCTATATACTGGTGACGCTTCATTTTTTTTTTTCCTTTAATTCATTTCACTGGCTTACCAGTGTGGAGATCATGCATTGAATTAAAGAGGATGAATTAAGGCTTAGAGTTCAGGGCTCTGAAGATTAAGATAAAACTTTTAAGAAAATACTTTGTTTTTCTTGTTAAATATAAATGCACATATATATATATACACACACACACACTTAGGCTATCATTGTTACTTGTAGTAATGATAATAATAATTTAAATTTCTTTTGTGGTATGGGCCAGGAAGAGTTAAAGGAAATTATATTTGATCAAACTTTCAAGAAAATATTTTGTATATTACATCCACAATTTACAATATTGGTAAGTGCCTATTTGCTAACACAAAATCACCTTACATGGAAGCATATTATGGACATATTTAGCTGAATGTTTTGTTGCAACTATATATACACACACACACACAACCAAGTGTTGCTCTATTTATTAGTGTGTGTGTGTGTGTGTGTGTGTATGTATGTGTTTTATAGGTTGGACCCAAAGGGTTGAAAATTAGTCTATAGAAATAACTTGTGTTGTGGATGAAAATGAAGTAGGTTGTGCCAATCCCCATGTTGGGGTGTAATTTTTTTTTATAGAGTTAATCACTAATTGGCTTTTTTCTATGAGCAAAAACAAAACTGATTCTCAATAGATGAAAAATACTCCCTCCTTGCTTTTTAGCTGTAGTGAGGTGGTTAGCATATGAAAAATAATACAAGTAGATTTCAAATGCTCAGTTTTAAGACACCCAAAGATTAGTATTATACAATATTCATTTGTTTTCCCTTCATCAACCTAGTGCTAAACTAAAGTCATTTGAGGAAGTATTTGTAAATTTTTTACCACATAAAAAAACATAGTAATGAGATAATCAAGGGCAAAAGCTTTAAAAGAAATTAGGTTTGGAATTTGATATTAAGTATTAACTGGATTTTGGACTACTAATTCAGAGCTCATTTAATTTAAAATGTATGCATTAAGTTTATGTTAGCATCATTATAAAGTGATTTATTCAAACTAGTGATCTCATATTGGTTATTGTAGTCCTTTTTCAGTTTGGTGTTCTCATCAGGTTTCTAGCCCTGTCAGGGGCTTTGTATACGATTAGTCAACTAATGGTGGTGTTTAGCCCTGTAGGTGGAGCTTAGAATATGTTGACTTGGGAAAATACCCCTTCATTGCCATTACTCCAGGTCCACTCTGATCAGGAGTAGAATTAATTACCTATTAGGGTGTCACCTATGGGTCAAATAAACCTGTTTGAAAATTATTAGTATTATATAACTATCAGCTAACAAACAATTCTTAATTACTTGAAACCATATAATTCTTAGTATTAGATAGGAATACTTGAAACCATACTACTGTGTGTGAATTATTTGTATTAGATAAGAATATTTGATATAACTGTGCAAAATATTACTCCAAAAAATGTAAATATGAACATATAATGAATGCAATTCCCAAACCTCAAGGCATAAAATAATCAGTTTTCAGGTGTCTGTTGTTCGTATCTTTCATGTTTGGGGTGAAATGAGCTGCCAATCATGAAGACTGAACTCATAACCTCCAGGTTATGAGTAATGTTTTTGTATAGATCTATCTGTTGAAATGGTTCTACCACTGGAGAGACAAGGGGGTTTATCTTCATGGTAGAAGACCTTTTTCTGTTGCTTGCAGAACATTTGTCAGTTGTCTGAGCAGAAACTGGAATAGAAAGACTTTAATTTGTCAAAATTTCTGTGAAGAAGCGTGATAATTTTTATCACTTTGAATATTCAGACTATTGATTGTATGAAAGTTATTGTTATACTCAGGTTTCACCCAATATGTCTTTCCGCCTTCTTCAGGTGTTTCATGTCAAATTCTGGAACCTACAAGTCCAGCAAGGACACATGGCAGAGTAGATAAGGCATTTGGTTGGAAAGTACATTTGCTTCCAGGTTCAATCTCAACTACAGGTAAGAATAATAAGGAATACTAAATATAACTTAACCCTGATCAAGTACAAGTATTAACAGAATTGGAACGGTCTATCCCCATGCATTATATAAAGGATTCTATTTAAGGTTCTGTGCAGGCTCTTGAGTTCGACACCTGAAGAAGGTTGAGGGACATATCAGCTGAAATTTGATTATAACAATAAAGATAAGGTCAATAGTCCTAAATTCTATGGGATAAACTTTTCTTAAATTCAGATTACGACTGTAATTAGTTGTGTATAAGACACTATTTTTCAGTCCAAAAGTTAGGGTGTTAGTCCAGGTTAAAAGACTGGTAAGGGTAAGCTGAAACTAAACTTAGACCTTATTTTTCCGATGCAGGTGTCATTAGGGAACGAATGATTAGTCCAAACTCAAGTTTTTCTGTTATAGAGAAATGTGTTTTGTTTTGTTACAAGCTTGTATTTCTTGTAAATAGGATTATAGTTATCTAATCTGAAAAAAATCCATTGTTTGCAGCCCTGTACAATGCTGATGAATTGAATCAAAAATATATAGAAGACACCAATGTTTTTAATACCTGTTCCCCCTGGGGGCCTGTTATATCAATGACAACCAACTTTGATTCAAGCCTACATCTTGTAGCAGGCATAGATGAGTACCATATAGACCTGAGTATCATACATTGCCCTATCGGTTGGGGCTGTAGAAAACACTGAATGCTTCTCTGCAGAGGGGTTAGACTCCTTCCCCAACAAGTGTCCTGGTGGTGATACTAAACAATCTGATAGTGAGATTCCAGTAATGCTGGAACTTTGGGGAATGCAGAGTACCTCTTCATTGCCATCGCTCCCAGGTCCATTCTGTCCCGGAGTGGTAGCACCTGATATGGGTCAAATATTAACTTTGTACTTATGCTAAATTGAATTGTTTGAAATAGAACTGTTTGTAAACAAAAACTATACTTATATTAAACTGAATTGTTCGAAATTTAATTCGGTGCTAAATGACCTGAACTTCCTCATAGGTAAAACAGGTAGTATCTACTTAATATAGTCTAAAGTGAGTTTGAGTGGTGGTATAATGTAACTTTTTATTCATGCTCTGTACTGAAGAAAAATGCCTTCAAATCAATTCTTATAAAGATATCTATTTATACTAAGGTCAGAGTTACTGAGGAAGACTTGTACTTAGTATAATAAATAAAAACCTTGTGGTGCTTAACTTGTTTCATTAGAAATAAAAAATTTTGAGGGTTGTCAAAGACTTTTGACTGGTAGTGTATGTATATCCTTTTCTTCAAAAGTTGAAAAGGATATCTATTCAGCTTGACTACTTGCATTCATTACTATCAAAATCAAGCTTACTATCTATGAATTGTGAGATTCAACTGTCCTTTTATACTCTTGAGACTTGAACTACTATCATCATCACCCCAAAGATTTGGAAAGATTCTATCAAGGTTGGCTTAGAGATTGTCACTTGAAGTTTTGGATCCTCCTAACACAAGACAGCAAGCTAACTCATCTAGTATTTACATGCTCCAAATATGCAAATCAGATGCAATGGGCTTGGCATCTTACAAGGATGAAGGATGTTATGTAAGTGGTTTTTTTACAAAGAGTTATAATATAGTAAATGTTGAAGACATAAACCAAAGAAATGTTTTAAGGATGTTGTTAAAAACCACCCTAAAGCTCTTTGTGAAGACAGGGAGCAGATAATTAAAAATCAGTTTGAGAAAAAGTGACTATGATGGTTGTAAACCATTTAAAGTACAGAGAATCAAACATTTTGAAAATAGGACTTGGCCCGAGACACTTTTCTGTCTAAATATTTGTAGGGTTTGTTTGTCCAAAGTCAGACTTGCTAGTTATGCAAGATCTTGTGACAAAACAGTTCCAGGCTGATTTTACACCTGTCCTTCCTCAACAACCTACAGGTAATTCATGTCAATTCTGTGACAAAGTATATGGGTCTGTAGCTGGTCTGAGAAGACATGACAGCATAGGATGAACTTGGCTTGAGGAGTTGTATGTGTTCCCACAGGTACTTTTAGGAGAATTGGGAGTCACTATATTTATATTATATATGATTTGTTTGTTTTTTGGCATATCAACCTTCTAGGGTTATTTAATGCCAAATCTATCCTTCTAGAAGAACACTAGTGGTACTATTTAACCCATAGCTGGAAGAATAAGGAGGTTCATACCTTTCCCAAGGGTATTTGTCCGAAAATAATCGTAATAGCATGATTAGAGTTTGAATTCGCTTGGATAACCAATTCCACAGTATTACACATGAATACAAATATATAAACTCAAAGAGCAAAATGAATTGAGATGATATGCCATTAAACAAAGAAACCGAATGGAACTTAAAACAAATTGATAAAAAATACATAGACATTAGCCGAAGAAAAATAATCTCAGAGACAATGTGGTGTTATACAAGTGAACAATTCAGAAAAATATATAGAGGAAAGGAATGTTTAAAGGAAAACAATGAATGGGAATGAAAAGAAAAAGTTGAAATGAAAAAACAATGAATATAGAGAAAGGAAGAAATGACAAAAAGAAAAAAAAAGGAAGGAAAGGTAAATGTGAATTGATTCAATACCTGCCAGAGTTATTTAAAAGGAAAAGTTGTAACTTTTCTTAATGATTACCAAGGAGAAGTTCTAAAAATAATGTATACACAAAGGCTGGCATAAATATTTATTGTATGCAAAATGTTCTTTCCTCATTTAAGAGACATTGGTGGGATTGAAATATAGCATTTTATGTATTTCATAAGAGGGATGTTGGCATCTATTAAGTTAACAAAAATGGAAAAAAAGAAAAAAATGAGATGATAAATACGAACTCATTTTAAATAAAGCCAGTATTCATCTTGCTATGGTCTTTCTTTAATTTCCAAAGCTAAATGATATGATTTTAGAGAATTCAATGTTCTTTTTGGCCAACATTAGAATGCCTGAGTTTTCTCTTAAAGGATAACCAAATGTGTTATTGCATTGTCTAGTAAGTATTAAGGTGACATTAGTTTTGATCTTCCAAAATGAAGTCAGTGAATTCTAAAGAAAGCAAGAACTCAAAAGTCTTTGGCTTCTGTAATCGAATTTAATTATATTAAGATGAAGAAAAAAATGAAAGATTGTCTGAGAACTTCGATATGGCCACTAACAAAACTGTCACATTATCTGCAGTGAGCCGGAGTAGAGCTTCTCCGACCAGTCGTTGACAAGCCATCTCATATCGCACATCATTGAATGTTCGTGATTTTGTTCCTTCAATAGAATCATCCTGTCAAGAAGAAAATAAAAATGCGTCAAAAAGAAAAATGAACAAAATGGATAAAATTTGAAAAGTTTTTTTAAAACTCTGGTGACTTCATTTACTGAGCAAAAATTTTATCCAACTACTTTAGGCAACACTATTCACTGAATGCTTGTGTGTTTTATTTTCATAGTTGTACTGATGTTGTATACTCACAACCATAGCCATAATCATATCATAATCACAATGATTGACATGAATTACCTGTAGGTTGTTGAGGAAGGTTATCGGCACATGTACAAATTCAAATACAGGGAAATACACAACATATTAACAGGCGAACTCACTGTTGTCTAGGTATGAATGTTTATTAACTTCTTGACTTCTGAGTTAGGTTCTTCGACACGAGGAGAGAGAGAGAGACACACAATTCTTAAAAGTCTTTCGTATCATACTATGCTAACAAAACTCAAACGCTTGGCACATCTCGTGGAGTTTTAAATCTCCTTTCATCTTCGTTGGTCGGGACCCGAAAAACTTAACTGTATGCCTCAATGGTTGAAACCCAAACTTCTCAACACCATGGTCGGAACTCAACTTCTATTGTCCGTCTGCATGGCCCAAGTTGATTACCAACTCGACAGGTCCCAAGTAAACTACCAACTCGACTGGCCTACAGTCGAGACTCAACTGATGTGTTTTTAAAAATACCCAAATTCTCAGCCCATCGCTTCCAGGCATGATGTCATTCACACTCCAGTCCCATTTCCTATCCGGGGTTTATTATGACAATTGTGATTGTCATATCCTCTGCGCGCAAGTGTAAACTGTACCCAATATCTGTGCACCTGAACTAAGAGCCGAATAGTTCAAAACCCCAACCAAACTGAATGATAAAATATAATTAACGAAAAATGATTTATATAAAAAAATCATTCCGTAATTATATAACACTGACAAGACTGTTATGGTACCAGCTAAAATGACCTTGACTGAAATTGTACATTCAAGGTTACTAAGTGCATAAAATTTTGATACACTTGAGGGGAAAAAAATGAATGCCATGAAATGGGAAGTAATAATCTTAATAACCCAGAGTGCTAAAGGTTAAAAAGAAAACAAATGTTAACATTTGAAAATGTAAATTTTTGATTGATTTCATTAATTACAGTGGATACACATACAAAATTTGTCTACAAAAAGGTTATTTAAATAAAAGCAATTCATGTATTCTGGATTTCATTTTTTTTGTGAAGCTGTGGCCAACTACTTTTCTTGATAACAAACACAACATGAAATTGAAGGTTTTTAGCTGGCAAAACTGGACAAGCCAGATGATACTGCTACAAGTGCAAAAACAAATCAGATTTTCAAAGGTAAGAAGACAACAAAATCTTAAAGCCCTTAAAAATGAATGCAGTCAATAGCAGTAATATTTGTTAACAGAAAGGTTATTTAAATTGCTCTAGGAGAGTCAAAAGACAATTATTAAAAGATCAACCTTTCTATTTCTACTATTCTGAAACATTGTGTTCATAGGAGTATGTTGTATATAAGTTTGTTCTTACTTTACCAGCAATGCACACCCAACCAATCGACAAGGCTTAAAATATGCCGATTGTATTCCCTGCAGAGGAATAAAACCCACCTACAAAAAAGGTATGTCCTAGATATGACAATCAATCATCTTCAGAACATGTGGTGAGGTAGCAGTTCTGAAGAGTTGGTGAGAGGAGTACTCCTTTGTTGCTATTACTTCTAAGTCCACTTCTTAGAGTCCCATCTATAGGTCAAATAGATCTGTTTTGAAAATTATTTGTATTAGATAGAAATACTTGATGCCATATAACAGAGTGCAATCATCCCTTAAGAAATTACACAAAAAATACAAATATAAACATACACAATTCCCAAACATTTAGGCATAAAATAACCCTAGACAACTTCACATGCCATTAAAAATCAATCAATCATTTTCAGTACTCAAAGCAATTCCAAAATCAAATAAAATTCTTTTTCTTTTTTTTTTTTTTTTTCGGAAATGTGAAAAGATCTAAGACCTTTAAAAAAACTCTGCGAGATGTTAAGTATAAAGGTGTGGGTGAAAAGTTATAGCGGTCCTCCTAGCAGTAGAAAGTGAAGTGGATTTATCTGACTTCCCACCAAGTCAGATTTGAAATGAAGTCCTTTTATAGAGGATGGAGAGCATGCATGAATCATGGCTGTCGAAAAAAAATGACTGACCCCTCAGTATTACCCTTTTGGGGCCTCTAAGGTGCCAAGTGATAAACTTAGTCCTGCTAAGCAGTTATTGTCCAGTGTGAAAGCCAAATGGGCCAGCCCAGAGACAGGTAAAAAGTAAAGTATTTTAGAGAAACTTTAGCAAGTTTAAATAATACTTAATATCTAAATCCATCTTGGGAAGAGAGGAGAGAAGCTTGCTGCTTAGAATGCATCCATAAGGGAAGAGGAATAAAGTTAACATGCTTGTTAAGGGAGAGTTATTTCCTCTAATGAATGATTGACTCTTCAAGGAAAAAAAAGGTAGTTTCAAACAACAAGATAGCTGCTTGGACAACAGGCCATGTGTAGACAGTGAATTGCTTATCCAACACACTCCTGCAGTATCCTGGTCAGTGAGAAAATAAAAAAGAATATTGTCGTGTTAAAAATATATTTAACTGTTTTTGTTATATTCTGTTGTTCCTAAATATTTTGGTTATATCAGTACATGATGCCATTTTTGTTTTGTCTTTCAAAGAAAGATGACAATGAGTGTCACTTTCCTTATGGAGGAGTAGAGTATACATGAAGAAGGTTAAGGAATGTATCAGTCAAAACATTGTGTGAACAACAAAATCAAAAAGATTTCATTGACTGATCCTGTAAAAACAATTTCTTTTAAGAATCTCTTTGATTATCAAAAGAGAATGATAAAAAACAATCAAACAATAAGTGATATAACAAATAATTACCTCCAGTATGTCACAAACAAACTGAATACATTCACTTGGACTAAAGCATTTCCAAAGACCATCACAAGCAATCACAACAAACCTGAAAAAGAGAAAAAGAAGAATTATAAAGACTAAAATAAAAACATTTAGTTAGTAAGTTAGATGTCAGTGGTCTAGGGCAACCCAAAAGCTCCCTTTTCAATAGCTACTACACTGAGGTGTAGGGGAGGGTGCTACATCTTTCCCTGAATTACTCCACTTACCTCTGATAAGTACCTTATAATGCTGAGTGTTAAGCAAGGAGGCATCAAGTACCATTTTTTGAGTCTTTAGTATGACTTGACCGGGGATTCAATCCCAATCTTCCAGACCATTGAGGAACACTAATTCACTTAAAATAAAACTAGTATGAATTGAACTCCCCTTGCTAATGCAACAAAAGACAACCTGAATTTCAAAATGTTAACAACTTTGGTCATCCATATTTTAAGCTTCTGTTTTTCTCCCTCTTTATTTATATTTTTTTCCTTTAATACATAGCCAGTTCTCCTCTAAATATTATAAAAACATACCTGAAAAAAAAAAAAGAAGAAAAAAAAAAAAGGAATGCACAAATAGACATTTTATAATATTTGTGCTGTAATGCAGTATCACTTCTGCCTAGGATCAGAGTGTAGTTCTCTGGCCTTTTGGCTTGGATCTAAGGGTTCTGTTCCCTATTTTCAGGGTATAAAATTATAGTTGTTTTAACACACTAATATAGCAAGAAACTGACAAAATTTAGACAAATAATACAAAACCTGATCTCACTATTGTGTAAAAGAAATTCTTGATATAGTAACACAGTATATTGGTGTCAAGTAATGCTTACAATAAAATTTATTTTTATGCTGTGGTACTATATATATATATATATATATATATATACATACATACATAAGTATTAGTTCCCAAAACTTACCTAATGATCAAGAAATTATGAAATATAAGTTGGGTGATTTTGTTTGTTTTTCATTTTGATTATATTAGTTATATTAACTTAGATATTTTTATACTGAACATTATTTTATTCAATACTGATAGTACTGCGATTTTAGTTTTTAAAGGAATAGTCTTAACTTGACCCTGACCCACACTATTCTTTGCCCCATGCACAGCAAATGCAAAGGAAAGCAAAACTAACCGGTCATTTTCTGTGAGCTGACATTTACGAACATCAGGAAGGCAGGTGACCCCATGATTTTTGTACTGCCCATCCCCCAGTGAACGGGAAATTTCCAGCATCCCCATCACACGACCATCTCTGCAGAACAGAAATAACACAAACATCAAAATAAAACAAAATTTTTTTCTATCACTAGAAATTGATAAAAAATACAGTAGTACCTGTTAGGGCCGCTTCTAAAGGAGAAAATGATTTTAAAATATATGAATACATTGGCTCTTAAACCATTGATAAGGCAAGTAAGTATGAAGAATTTATTATTTAAAATGATTGAGTAAATACAGTTTTGTATTGTATATAATTAGAAACCATAATTGTTAAACCAATTTTGGTAAAACATAACCCAACAAAGTTTGATGTACAACCAACTAAACTAAAGATGCCCTGCATGAAACTATAATCCATTATGCTGCCAAAACCAATACACACTCCTCCTTCTCCTTTTTCTACATGAAAACTCTTGCTTGTTTTTTCAATAAATTTCCAGAAAAGCAAACACTTTCATTGGCACAAAATGTCAACCCCAAAAAAGAAGCTCCAGTCAACTGAGTGGTAGTCCTAAGTGTCAGGTAGGATCCCACCTTACACACTACTAATCTGGCACAACTAGGACTTGAAAATGTTGAATTATAGAAGGATTACTTCTCACCAGAGGTCAAACCTTGTCATTCTTTTAATTTGGCAAAATTCTGATAAGATGGGAACAGGAACATTAAATGAAAAACAAGTGAAATTTTAATGAAGTAGTGTACTGTCAGAGATAACTTTATGGGTAGTGATAGCTCTTTTGGGTCTGCTGTATAGAAATGAAAGTGGAAGAAATGTTTCTTCCATAGGTGCAGTACTCATAGAGATCAACAGAGCTGCTCCCCACAAACAAAATTTGACTAAAAATTTATATCTAAATAAAAAAATATTTCTTGCAAGTGTACAACTCACTGCTAACCATTTACAATAAAATAGTTCAAGACACTTGGATACCAAAATGTAATTTTCATTCAATGAATGGATGTTACATTACCATTTTATATTTCATTGCTTCTTTTGTGGCATAAAAATTATTTTAAAAGCTTAAAAAATATTTGTTTTTTTCTGATGATGAACTAAGGTCAAAATGAGTTGAGAACAATTAAAAAAATAAATGACTACAAAAAATATTCCTATTTTCCATATAACTTTTGTCCAATAGCAGGAGAATTTTATTTTCATGATACTTGCTTCTTTTGCATTAAATTTGTCATTTAAGATTAACTGTGTCACGTGATAGCCCACGGAGACGAAGAGGTAAGACTAATATTATCCTCCCGTGTTGAATTAGCAGTATCTAGCAGTCAAAAAACTGACAGTTAAGAGAGTATGTGGGTCACAGAGGGGATAAACAGATGTTGGTACTTGATGACCTCACCCAGGTCGCCGGACACCAAGGGGGAGAAGAGAGAAGCCAAATGATTGGCTGGAACCTCAAAACGGAAGTGGGGACCCCTTCCCCTCAGCGGAAGTAAATAGTAAGAAATAGAGTTTTTGAGCAGGGTTCGTAGCGGGCGGACGAACCATAGCCATTTTACTCCGGGTGGAAGACAAAAGAATTACTGAGACACGAAGGACCCCAGGCTCTTCAAGCCAGTGTAAAAAAATAGAACAAAGTCTATTAGCCCGTGAAAGAAGAAAAGATTCTCCAGTGGAACCCCGTCGAAAAAATATAAGATAAGTAACTTTGGGGACATTTTTCCTTTATACCCAAATTTTATATACCACTCTCTCTCTCTCTCAATTTGAAGAAAGATAAAAGTCAAGAAAAGACATTTATATTCGTGGACTGTCAATTTATTATGTGTTTTTGACACTGTGAAAGTGTACATAACTGTAGTAAAGGAATTCATGTATTTTTATGTTACCATGTGGTCTATGTTGTTATTTCATGCTTCTTTTCAGCTTCTATTCGCCTTATGTTATCTTGCTTAGAATTGTCCTATTAATTCCTAAAATATCACACGGGAAACCGGAGTTGCCGACTACTACAATATTAATATTATTACGACTAAGACCTATAGGCCCGTATTCTTCTGTTATCTAAGGGAAAGAAGTTTAGCGGCCTGGTGGGTGTGTGATAGTGTGAAATTTGGAACCCCTTTGCCAGCGGCGGTCAGTCTGGCTCTAAATTAATCCCTCACGTAATATGCCAGTTCTTATATGCCTGAGAGAAAAACTCTGAATGAGGACTTATTCCATAGGGGATCAAGTGCCAACCTGCCCCGTCTTCACACGTGCGAAAATAAAGTCCCGTTTTGGGATTTTAGTCAATTTGCCGTCACAACTGTTAAACATCTAATTAAAAATTAAGTCACGTTTTTGTTTTAGTTTATTCATTATATATATTGCATTTTGTTTTCAATCCAGGAGCAGATATTGTTCATATTGTAATATACCAACAGAAAATAAAATTGCAACACTGAAGGATGATGCTGATTTTACTCCAGTGAAGTAATGTAGCTAGGAAGTGGGCAAGAGTTGAAATCTGCCCCAATGAATAAATGTACAGCATTTTATCTTAGAAAAAGAAGATCTTTACTTCCGAAGTGAAGATTAATATACACTAAGACTGTTCATTTTCAAGTGAAAAAAACTTTTCTCACATACAACTGTTTCTTAGAGGTACAATGAAGAAAAAAAAATCAAAGTGTTTTTTTGTAGAAGCATGAATAGTGTAGTAGTTATTGTTGTGAGAAATGGATTGGGCAAGTTTAGCTAAAATCCTAGAATAGGTTGTGTGTTTCACTTCATGCTGATGCCTTTGAGAAAGGCATAAATCCATAACCAGAACAGTGTTGTTTGGAGAATCTGTGACACACAGCAGTGCCATTCTTCTGTTATCAGCTCATCAAAAAAGTGTGGCTGGTCTTACACAAGTCTTTAACACAAGTGTAGGTTGTCTGTAGGTCATGGACTTTGCAAAATGACAATCTCACCTCATGTCATGTT
Source organism: Sepioteuthis lessoniana (assembly GCA_963585895.1). NCBI lineage: Eukaryota > Metazoa > Mollusca > Cephalopoda > Myopsida > Loliginidae > Sepioteuthis > Sepioteuthis lessoniana. Next base: position 11,903 of record CAUZXS010005738.1, on the reverse strand, counting down.
TGCAGGTTCTCTGCAGGTTGAAATGCAGTTCCATAAAGGAAGAAAAAGGCAAAAACAAAAATCTGAATCAATTTTGTTTAACAGAGGAGGAGGTGTAAGTGACATTTTGCAATATAGGCAGCAAACAAAATTCCCTCAACTCGAACAAAGGCTGACGGTTTTTGGATCTCTGTACCTGTTCTATCTTCTTTACCTATCTGCATATCTCTCTCTGTTTTTGGTCCCATCTGTTAGTCGCTCTGAGTAGCAGACAGACTTTCCATAGGGGTGAACATCTTTATTTCTGGATTTTGAGCAACCCATAGACTGGATGTAAAAATGTTGCCAGACTACGTCTCCAGGAAACCCTAAAAGGTGTAATAATAATTTTAAAAAAATTGTAGCTCAAGTATTATCAGACAATCTCCACTTATACTCACAGGGCTGAATTAATTGTTCCCATGCAATTATGCCTCAGCCATATGCATATATATACATACCTATGGTCAACTCAAAACCATACACATATTTATACACCCATGTACACACATGTAATAACACCTACTCGTATGCACACGCATATAGCTAAGTATGTACACCACCACACCAGTATCATAGTAGAAACAAATCACCTGAGTAGGTAGCTGAATTATTCATATCTTTAAATAGGCAGTTGTGCTTGATGAGAAAGCCTTTATATTATATATTGTAATCCTCACACAAGCTTTTCACTGATACAACACTGTTCAATTTTATTTTGACTTGATAATGAGCAGTGTTTTCATGCTTACAGTACAGAAGAGATTTCCTTTATTCTTTGTGATACATACTCTCCTTTTCTTATGCCTTGATCACCCATCTCCTCATTTGTTGTTGCTTTTAATAACCACCATGTTACATTGACGTCCCAAACTGTTTTATGCTCTTACTTGAATGAATAACAATGACTGTTTTCTGTGCACATTTTAATCAGTGAAAATGATTTACACTTTACTGACTGCACTTATTTTCAAGAGTCAGTCATGGAAACTTTGGTGGTCACAGTGCAGACTCAAAAGTAATATTACTATCTATCTCTAGATTTTCTAGAATCATTCAATCAAATGGCCTTTTCATCTTATGAAAGCCAAGCTATCAAATAATTTTAAACTGTCACTTACACTTAGTGACAGCTTAATAGTTAGGAACTTTAACTATCTACACTACACGCCAATAATAGATACTGCTAGTCTATTATTTAACAACTGGAGTTGTAACTGGGTTTAAATAAAAGCAAATGAAATTTATAACAAATGATTGAAAAAGGAAAGAATTATTTGCTTGCTTAAATTTCTGAGAAAAGAAGTCGTTATTTACATTATTTATACATCTTGGAACTATTATCTTCATAGAGGTTGTTATATACACATTTCAATCATTGTACTCTCAGGCCTTCTTCAAGTGTCTTTTGTCAATGAACTTCAAACTGAACTTATTTAATTCAGTGTTGGGGCAGATTGTTTTCATTCTGCCATCCATACCCTGTATCACTTAATTTGCTTTTTTACTTATTTCATTCTTGTAGCTTTTTAAAAAAATTTATGCCAAACCTGAGCCCAGGAATAGAACTTCTGACTCTCTGGTAACCTCCAATTAGAAGTTCTTAACTATCACTTTATCCTCTTGCCCATTCTCTGACTCTTCAATCAAAAGTCTAAAGGCATGGCAGCTCATAACCTCAGTGTTTCATCAAATATGAAAATAGAAAAAAGACCCACATGAGTCATAATTTCTAAAAATAACTTTTCTCTATTTTCCCATCAAAAGTAAATCCCCAATCCAGTAGTCAGATAGGACAGACCTGGGTCTGTCCTATTAAACTAAATTCTTGACCCTCTGAAACAAAAATATCAGTCCTGAATTTTATGACAATGAGCAAGTTTTATCCTCAAAGAAATTCAAGACTAACACATAAGTAAGCAACTGTTATATAACATATAACGTGGATTTTCGGTTTGTTCCTAGTGACCCCGTGTGCTTTGACAAGCTGTCACGTTGTGATTAGTAAACAGGGGGATGGCAGTGCGTCAGGGCAGTCTTGTCCAACGTGTGTAACCGGAAGACCACATGATATGAGAACCACATGGTCAGATTTGGACAGAGGCCAGAGAATCGAGAGTCGAGCCAGGGACATGCAGCTAATCAGAGGCATCTCTGACGATACGGCTTGCAAGGGGGTGCAAGTATTGGCACTTCACCTGGCTCCCGGAAGAAGATATGGGACAAGAAGAAGTCCCCTCTTTGAGTATATGTCTCTGCATCTATCTCTCAAACAAACAACAAACTGTGGGCTCCTTTCAAGAATAAATTGAGAGATATATTTTTATAAAGAAGTGTTTTGTTCGTTCATTGAATTTCGTAAATCGTGTGATTGATTGCAACATTACACAATTTGGTGCATAAGTGACCAGCAATACCAGCAGAGTATTGAAAGATCGGACCAGGAAGAAGATGCAGGAGAAAAAGAAAAAAGGAAAAGAAAAGATGTCACAACGTGCATGGTTCTAAATTTTAAGAAGATATAAGAGTTCTTTAAAAAAAAAAAAAAGAAAGAAAAAGAAAAATATAATGAAGGTGAATTGGAACCAGCGGAAAAAATATTGGGCAATTGACAAAGCGGCTGATAGAAGAAGAAAAAAAAAAGGCAAGAATGAAACAGAATGAATGAGACACGAAAAGAAGAAAAATGGAGGGACAGAAAAAAAATGCAAATGACTTGGAGAAAAAAAAAGAAAACCAAAACAGACTAACAACGAAAAACAGAAAGATAAAAAAAAAGGAGAAACATCAACCTTCTTGAAAAAAAAAGAAGAAAAATGAAAGATGGAAAAAAAAAAAAAGAGAATCACTTCAAAGACTGTAAGTAAATTGCTCATCCTAAAAATATTGTAATTTGTTTTCTCTGTCGTTCATATTAGGGGTTCATGCTGAGTGAATTTGAAATGATTGTAAAAAAAAAAAAAAGACAATTGGGAAGTAGAATGAGTCTTGTAGGCTTATATATTAATGTTTAACTGGGCTTTTTAAAAGATAAAATGAAAATAACTTCTAAAAAAAACCCCAAAAAATGATTGAGCCCTACATATAAAGCAGAGAAAAATGATGGAAACTGATTATACTGAATCCCAGCCTCTGGAAGCCTGGCATGTGGCCATAAGAAAGAGCATAGAAAAATGGATAGAATGGTTATTTTGCATTAGAAAAAGGGTTGATTTTTTTTTAGAATGGAGCAAGTGAATTTGACGGTGTTGGTATTTTGAGTTTCCATGTGTTGGAAAAATATGTGCACTTGTTTCCAGCCTAGGGATACAGGTCGAATTAAGAAAAGAAGAAAGAATATTATTGGAAAAGTTTGATTAATGAACCATGCTTGTTTTTGTTAGAATCGAATAAACGGGGGTGCATGAACCCATAGTTACTATATTAAGATAAAGACAGAGAGAAGCAGATATAAGGTTAAAAAAAATAGTGAATGAGCATTTATAAAAAAAATAGAAAAGAGAAAAGAAGAAAAGAAACTTGAACATTGTTGAACACAGCTTGAAAAAGAAAGAAAGAAAGAAAGAAAAAAACCTGAACATTTTTAGGAAAAATAGACAGTGCATAGATAGAACAAAAGAAAAACTGAACATTTATTTGAACTTTGTGAACTTTAATTGTGGACATATTGTTAATATTGTTTTAATTTGTTGAGAATAGTTGAAAAATTAGTCAAAAATAAAAAAAAGTTTGTTTGAGTTTAAAGGCGACATTAGAAATTTTTTTTCTGTTTCATATTATGAAATTTTACGTAAACAGGGGATTTGATATTATTGATATTTCATATTATGAAATTTTACGTAAACAGGGGATTTGATATTAAGTTTATGTAGATTTTATATTTATGTTGATTCTAAATTTTTTTTGGAAGATTAGGTTTTTGTGGAATTGGAAATACTTTTTTTTAAAGTTTCTGTTTTCGAGTGAATCCTGGGCTGACTCGAGATTAGGACAGAGATTCATCCAAGTTGTGTTACGGATTGTTTTTGGGCATACGGTAAGAAGTAATTCTATAGAGGAATTCACCGTCCTGTGGATTTGTTTGAAGGATTGTGGTAGAAAGAATTTTCAGATTGGAGTGCTAAATTGATGGAACAAAGGAAAGAAAGGCGTGGCCTGCCCCAATATTTGGTGGATGATGTCTGGATCTTTCAGTCCTGATGATGTTTTGGATTTGTGAGTGATTTGGCAAAGTGAAACGGATTTGGAAAAGGCAAGGTGCCTATATCTTAGTAGCCACAAGAGTTCCTGATTGAATTGAAAAGCAACCCGGCGAGGGTGTGATCAGGTAAAGCATGTCCCTCAAGGACAATAGGCACGGTAACAGAAAATTAATAATGAAAAAATGAGTAACACATTGCTAATAAATATTTTTGTGCGGTCTATTTTAGGTGGTTTACTGTATATGCATGTCAGATTGTGATACATTTTGATATATTGTTATTTTATGGAATTGTGATGTATTGTTTTGGGCCATGATTTTTATGGATTTATGATGAATGTTTTGGGCCTTGATATTGTTTTTTTAGTTTGTGGAATTCTCCAGTTACTCCAGATAGGAACCTGTTGAGCAAAGGACTGTGACATGGTCATAAGGAATCCAGGCGAAATGTATTGCAGGAATGACCAGGGTCACAAGGTTTGTGACCAGGATTTGGGACCAGAGTATGGTCCTTTTATGGTTTTGAGATTCTTCAAGAAATTGCAGAGGGCCCTATTGTGTTTTTGAAAAAAGAGAGATGCATCCGTATTGTACATGTTGAGATAGCCAACCGTGCAAAGAATAGTATGAAATAAATTTAGATAATAATTAAACAGGGCAAGTGTTACACCGTGAAAATGTCGCCTTCTAATTATTTTAAGATTGTACTATTTTTGCTGTTGTTCCAGTCATTTTTTTTTGTTTTGTGTGAGGTGTTGAGGAAAGATGGAGAGAAACGTGAAAAAAATGTCCATATGTGGACATTTTGAAAAATGGGATACAGAGGAATGTTATATAACATATGACATGGATTTTCGGTTTGTTCCTAGTAACTCTGTGTGCTTTGACAAGGTGTCACATTGTGATTAGTAAACAGGGGGATGGCAGTGTGAGAACAATATAGTCAGATTTAGACAGAGGCCAGAGAATCAAGAGTTGAGCCAGGGATATGCAGTCGATCAGAGGCATCTCGGACGTCTCTAATCATACAGTTTCTTTTATAAAGAGGTGTTTCATTCATTTATTGATTACTATACAATACAACTAAAAAGAAAATAATACTAAAAATATTCATGTAAACTTTACACATACAAAAAGAATTAATACTCACCTAAAACATATTTTTGAATTATCGCTTATTACCAAAATAATATATGAAACAACAACATCTGTTAATTGTTTTGCTGTTTGCTTGTTTTATAATTCATTTTAGTACCGAATTTTTATAAAAGTTACCTAGAAGACTTTTTTGCTACAACATTACTGTTCATTTTATTACAAACTCATAATACAATTAGCTAAATTCACACTATCATCATAACAAGCTCAAACATTGAGACTATAAGAACCAAGATGAGAACAATAGTCAGAGATATGTAAATAATGTAAACAATAGCTGTAACAAATAAAGTGCAATCACAACAATAAGCAGTGGTTAATGTGATGGCCAGGGAAATTTGAAGAAGGTATCAAATAACAGTGTCAGGATTTGTAAATGAAAATCTGATAGGAAATTGACCTTGGTAAAACAAGATTCTCGTTAATAAACAGAAAAAAATTGAAATTCTCAAAAATGATATCTTACTTGACATGACCTCCAGCTTTCTGTATACGTATGCGTTCTTCATAAACAGTAGGATTGTGATTTGTTGTGAGAGGGACCGGAATGTACTGCTGTGCATCTTCTTTATATCGACACAAAATGGCCTATAATTAAAACAGGGAAACAAAATGATGAAAAAATCCTAGAACATGTAGTGGGCAGTTTTTAAAAAAGTTCTAAGTAGATTTGAAATTGCTAAGTTTTGTTTCTTGTGGAAAAAAATCTTGAATAATAACTGTTGTGTTCTGGTTAGTGAACACAAGTAGTAATAATAAGACAAACCACGATATGTGAGGAAAATAGTTATATTTACAGGAAAGAGTATTTACAAGAGAGAGACTGTTAGTAATAAGAACATAGGATTAGTGATAGAGTAATGATATACTTCAACAATAGGAACAGCTCTTTTGGTCTGACTCGTAGGCTTATTCCCAAACTGATCTCTGCTACTGCCATATATGGCAGATGGAACAGCTCATAATGCTGAAAAGGTAGGTGATACCCAAGAATAACATACAGAGAGAGTGCAGAGGTTCAAAAGAAGGTTTAAGAATCTTGAAATATTTGTTCGATTATTAAACACGTGACAATAATAATTCATGAATATTGCAAAAGAACAAAAAAAGGAAATAAATTAAAAAAAAAAAAAAAAGAATTTTAAAAGCATTTTTTGGAAAGCATTGTTTGTTTGAGTTTTATGGTATATCAACCTTTGTATGTTATTTAATAAATCCATTTTTATAGAAAAAAACAGTTTTATTTGAAACAATTCAGTTTAGCATAAATAGACGGTTTAATTGTCAAAAACTTTTCCATTTCAAGCTATTCAGTTTACTCAAACAGTTCAAATTATAACAATTTAGTTTGGTATAAGTATAGTTTTTGCTTACACACAGTTAAATGTTAAAACATTTTGATTTCAAGCAATTTAGCATGAGTACACAGTTTAGTTCTATTTTACCCATAGATAGGACCCTATCAGGTGCTACCACTCCATGCCAGAGTGGACCTGGAAGCGATGGCAATGAATGGGTACTCTGCT